>JACJUY010003210.1:46894-73343 GCA_014220935.1 Platorchestia sp. MABIK | reverse complement strand
AAGGTGATTTTGTGACTTCACTTTATTCCTTCAGAGACGTGCAGACCGATTTCCCTCCCAAGAGAGGCTCACATTTAAAAATTCTTAAGACTGAAATTTCTAATGCGTCAAATTATTCACTTGCTGCCTCATGGTAACTTCTCATGGTAACTTAAATTGAATTCTCAGTTCGTTACAATTTACTATGAATGTTGTGTGTAGATTTATTCATCGCACGTATGCCAATTATCACGTTGTGATAAATTGCTGGAGTAGACCCGGTAGACTTCCATGTGTTTTTGAATGTAAATAGTTCCAAGGAAAAACGTTTATCAGTTCGGGTATGTTCCCCCTGCAGTTTTCAGGGGACACGAAAAAATCGTTATGGAGGTGTAGAAACTGAGTCCTTGAATTAAATTGCTTCTCCCTCCCTCTCTGACAGACAGTTTTACTTCTTTCAATGAATAAACGAGTAGAAATTAAAACTGACATTCACTGGTCTCTAACTTCACGTAATCAATAGTCTTGCCCTAGCAGAATTTTCTTCCAAGGTCTCAACAATTTCACCTATTTTTGTGCGCGAATGTAACACTGAAATTCGTATGCTGCAGAGAGTATAAAGTTATACATTTTTATTCTTATTTCTTCGGTCTATTACCAAATACGAAACATCTTTCATTTTAATAATTTGGAATTGTTTCCCGTTTCTGCTGCAATAATTCGATGACATTTAGAAAAACAAACAATTTTCGCGCAAAACTCTCATATTTTTCAGTAACCATTGTCGTTTTATTGACACCGTCAGTAGTGTATTTTTTCTGCATGTCGAAGTGTTTTAGCAAACCTTTGAAGTCATGGATAAAGCATGGACTGAAAATAGAAATTTCAATATTTTTCTTACTATTTGTCCTTAAGCGTTTTAAGAATAGAGCTGGGAAAGTTTCACCCGCAATTCTCAGCATGTGATTTAAGGTCAAAGTTTTGCACTCGGTGCTGAAGGAACTGATGCCATTCTAATGTTATCTATTGAACACATGATCTGAGGGAGATAATAAGACCAAATGATATTGTTATATAACTTGTCTCCTTTAATGAAATAAATGCACTTCGTTATTGTTTGGTTTCCGTTTTTACTCTAACAAGCTTACAATTTTATTACTGGAAAAGTACTTGAAGGTTTTTCAAATTTTGGGAAAACTTGGCCGACTTCGGCAACCTTTCAATTTGTCCTCTCGTTAAGGTCCTCTTTAAACCTGAATATTAACCTCATAACCGTTTCAATAACAAACAGCGCTACACTTCTGATCATCATAAATCGTAGAAAATGTGAAGTTTCTCATGAACGAATTTAAATTGAATACCTGCAATTGAACATGAACATTTTCCATGGAGAAATTGAACCAGGAATGAAACCTTCATAGATGCTAGTTTTTTCTCTAATTCAACATGACTGTAATTTTCACTTAAGTATAACAAGGGATTAATTATGAACCCCTGTACATAAGATATCTCATGCGAATTAGAACATCTTTTATCAGTAAGGTTGTATTTCTCAGTTTTAAGTCCTCGCTTCTTCACAAAATATTCCGGTACTTGCTGGGGTAAATTTTCTTTTCCTTGGTATGACAGCATCGCATTTTGCAAGCCCTCTTGCAAGCCCTCCATCATTGTGGGGCAACGAGTGAATAAGTTATGAACCAATGTGGACTTTTGGACTGAAACCGTTTCTTGTAGGAATGAATGAAATAAATTTTAGCATTAAATTATTACTGCCGGAACTTCACGAGTGCTTGCAGATTCTTTCCATTATTGCGATGCTTAAATTTACTTTAGCTTGATGGGCACCGAGCCCTTTAGGTTGCTGCAAATGATAGCAAAGAATTCGAATCTTAAATGATGAATCATGACGAGGAACTTCATGAAACTTTCCAATCAATAAAGTGAATCAATCGATAAAGTGAATAAATACCTTAATTATGTGACCATAAACGAAGTTCACGTAATATATGGGAAACAATCAAGTCAATGGAACTAAGTCGTGAAGACAGAGGGTAGGAAAAGGTTCTGCTTTCACCCTTAGCACGTGTTGTGGCTGTTTAGGATTTGAAGTAACGGTGCATAATAAAAGTCTTCCTATTAGTAAGAAATGTTGAAATTAAGGAAGAGGAACATGAGAAATTTTTTATTTTTTGCAAAATGGATCGAATAGATTCCTTCTTTTTCTTAAAGGAGCACACAAGTAATGAAATGTAGAGGCTTACAGATCTCTGAAAATAGTTTTTTACAAGAATAAGTGCAACATTTTAAAAACGTTGGCCCCAGATATGGCGAGGACTACCAGGGTAATCTGCGTTTTTCAATTTTTTGGGCAAAATATAATGAAACGCGGCTCAATTTTTCTCTTGAGCAGCTTGTTGCCCCTTCTTAATTGACTCTGCATTCAAACTAAAAATATACAGCCTCGCACTACCTAGCTTATTTCGCTGGCTTACACTTCCTTTTCTTATCTGTGATTGGATCGCTTGAACAGATTTTTCGTTCGTTTGTTTGATCAGGACTTTTTGAAAATTTGTTTCGTGACCATTAACAGAAAGGTTTGTTTTAAAAATTTTTTAATAGTGTCCTGAATATTATTTTGACTAGAGGGTGAACTCTATACTCGATAAAACCACGTAAGAAATTAGGGAAGCTATTATGTTACAAAGCAGGCATCAGTTATTGCTTGACGAGCAAGCCAGAGTTTGTAAACCCGTGCTCGCGGTTTGAAGCTCCAAGTATCGTGAAATTCTGCGTGCGAAATTTTAAAGATAAACTATGAAATAACGATCGCATGAACTGCACCGATTTTGGAGTAAAGATGACCCGAAATAAAATGAATCGTCATCTCATTTACCCCGAGTTGTGAAGCTTCCCCGTAAGAGTTCATTGAGTCATATTAGCGGCCGGTGCAGTCAATGATTGATCTTTCGACGGGGATGAATATCCCATGGAATTTTTCTCCGTTGTCTCATAAGCATTCTTTGTCTGTCGGACATTGCATGAAGACATTCAAGATGATGAGCAGTTATTTGCTATTTTTTTGTTTTGTACTGGCAGAGGCTAATTGCGAAGAATTGTATCTAATACGCTCTTCATCGATGAAAATTTCTAAAATAAGCAAACAATCGCTCTGAATGGTGAGTTCTACTTTACAGTGAAAAAGTGAAAACTGACTCCAAAATTTCGATATAGTAACATAAACAAACGGAATAACGAATAAAAAAGAATGAATAAATTTTCAAGAGGTTTTTCCGACACTCTTAAAATGCGTAACGGCTGCTACGAGGGATGGCTTTGCTATAAACCGTGAAATATGCAGGTCGTAAATAGTTTGAAGTGATAAATAACATATTCCTAATAACAGACTTTAAGATCTTCATTTTGTCCACGTACGCACGGTGACAGTCGTAATTACCTCGGCTTGCGGACACACGCAACCGACGTGATGAGACAGAAATGTTAGGTGAGAATTGCATCGTTGGACTATCCTCAATAGCATCCGTTGAAATGCTCCTAAATACTTAATGATGTCATTCAGCGCTACTCTCTCTAGGACGTACGAATACGAAAGGAAAGAGCAGCACGAAGAGAACAATGGAATTACGCAATAATTTCATCGATGTGCGAAGTCCAGAGGCTTAACAAAAAGTGAATTTTAATTTTTTTAATCTGGTTCGTGAATTTTTCAAACGTTCGATGGTACGAGTTTCGCTGCTGTGATCTAAGAATTCATACTCATTAGTTATTCTCATTAAGACACATGGTCCCTAAGAGATGGGTTTGTATTATAATATTTAATTATAAGAATCTTCAGAGAGAGATACCTTCCTAAAACTTCGTTTCGCTTGCGAAATTTTGATTTTGTAGAGCACATCACAAAAGTGTTGCGAAAAAACGTATGAAGAAGTTGAATACAATGCCGGCTGTCAGTCGTCGAGCTCACTGATCTCAGCTGCAAAATTGCAAATGAAGGAAGACTAATCAAAGGTTCACACGTTGAGTAAAAAATGTAAAGGAAAGCAAGGAAAAAGTTGACATGACGCAGCGCTAATGAGCAAGCATGCGATATTCGTGAGGCTCTGCTGTAAGTACTGGGCACGCCGGCGCGGTGTGGGGCAGGGGAGGCATGCGTGACCCTCTCCGACGATCGATGCCACCAGCTGCGTTGCCCGGAGTTGTGCCCATTCACGTCACGTTGCGCGGGACCGCCGGTCTCACAGTTCCGATGTGTGGCTCAGCAAAGGCAAAGCAAATTGGCTGACTGCAATACACCAATTAATTAACACCGTATCAGTTTCCTCGATTGTCCGAACATGCCATGCTGGGCTAGAGGTATCTCAGACACCGTCTATTCTTTTCGTTTATAATGTGTTAGTCATCGTAGTCTTTCGCCATTCTAATTTTGCCCCTTTTTAGGGTTATTTTTCAATATTTCTAACGTTTCTTTGAAGTATTATTTTATATTTTCAATTCAGTACAAGCTATTTCCAACTGTTCAATTGATAATTTTGGTATATACTGGATGTACTATAACAAAGTATGTCCTTTATATGCCATCAATATATTTTTATATTTTTACATTGTTGTGCTGAATGCAATTTTTTACTAAAGTAAGTGTGCCATATTCGATAACGTGATTAGTAACGCATGGGTAACGAAGGCTTTCCACCAGTAGTTTGGTCAAAGATGAATATTTCACGTTTCATCACGGTTAAAATTGAAGCGTTTAAAAATAGGGCAGCACTTGCTTATGATTAGGTTGCACCCTTCAACTTTCACGGCTGTGTTACTTCAATCTGTGCATAGCTTGCGTGATCGTGACTGACTTCCTCAAATTTGTTTTACGTATTAAATGATTCTGCCCGCGAATCCATGAGGAAAGTCTGTACTCAATTGATAAAGTTCACAAAAATTGAAATGTTCCTTTTCTTTGCGGGAGTGATAAAGAACATCGAAATGATCTTTTAGTGCTGAAACGTGGGTTAATGCGACAAGAAAATAAAATTGATCTAGGGATGTTCCTCAAACTGTAAGAAAGAATCATCAAACAAAATACTGAATTCATAAACATTTGTGCTTAACTTAATTTCATCATTTTTATTCAATATTACAATCACCAAACCCAAAATAAATAGAGGAGAGCTCAGAGAAGAGCAGGAGCATCAATACTGATTTCTCAAGTTATCGCCTCAAAAATAGTTCGTCACGAGACCAACTGACCGCTGGGAGGGACGTGCCAACGAGATGGTAGGTTACAGTTATCAAATCTACTTTGCGCTTCACGAATACAGTGTGCTTCTGTTTTTGCACAATGTCATATATTTGAAGCAAACAAACCCTGAAAATATCACTACCCGCTTTAATTAGTTAAATAAATATTGTCGGCTTTGTTAACATTTCTGATTTTCAATGACGATGCTTCCACTATTCTCAGGTAGAGAATCACGAGCCTGCAGTAAAATAGAATTTCTTTTTCATTTAAGAAAGGAACATAAGATAACGGCGTTCCTTATATAAATAATAAAAATAACTTCCATAGAAATAATGCTTTTTTAATTTGAATCTATTTTTACTAAGCCGGCATAATTGTTATGCACTCTTTATTCGACTGAAATGACAAGAGTTACAGCTGGTGAAAACAATAAAAGTCACTATCAGCTTTCCAGCCCTCCTCAATTTTACCAGCTCGCCTTTACAGGGAAATTTGGCTTGGAGGGTTATCTTGCAATCAGTCGTTTATCGATTTTTTCAAATAAAAATTACGAAAAAACAATAACAGAAATCCTACTCAAGAACTAAGTCGGTACGCTTCTGCTTAGCTGCGGCTGAACATCGATAACCAAACTCGCCAAACAAAATTTATCTCAATTTTATAGCTATTTTTGTTCAGCGTTGCATATAATTAAAATCATTGATGTCAATTTAACAAATATAAAATGCGCCAATACTTTAATTTCGTACTCTTACCCAACCATTTCGAACTGCTCACCGAAAGCATGTGGAGCACCTGACTATAGAAAATGGGTAAATGTTTTTTAACACATCAGAAGTTCAAACTTGGAAATAAACACAAGCTTTTCGTGGTTCTATGCTGGTCTATGTATAATCGAAAACATATGCTGGAATAAATGCACGTGTTTGTGTGCATATTGTGCATCCAAATACCCATAGCATGTGTATAAAGTGCACAGGTTTTGAGCAGTTTTCGCTTCTGAGGAAAAAGGAATAGCGCAACATAAATGCATACAGGGCAGAAAATCGACGAAAGCTCTTGAAAATATGAATAAGTGATTCAACTTTCCCAATCACTTGAGCATGTAGTCAGGTACAGCTCCCCCAGACGCATCACGACTTCTGTGAATGCTTACAGTGTCGCACACCGAAATATTAAAAAGAAATTCACTGCATTGGCCTTCATAATTTGCTGCTTTATGAACCGAATTGTTGACGACTAATTCTTGCCGTAATAGAGCTGGTCAACCATTCAGATGATCACTTTATCAAGTAAGTTGAATATACTTTAACCCTAGCAGGTATCATTTTTTTTATTTAACTAAAAATCTCTCATGAAATAGATTAGTTCAAATGTTTCACAGCTAAGAAAACCATACAAATTCAATTTCTTTCTCAAATTTGAGAAAAAACATGTTCTAAGCGCCCTTTAACAGTGCAAGGATTTCATCTCAATTATTATGAAATTTTACCTGTGATTCACGGCGAATGATTTTCTTGCCACAATGTGTTTATTCGAGGAAAACTGATTAGACAAATATATGTGATTGTATGAATGGCCTGATACTCTAGGTCCATTTTTCTATCAGGCATTCAAAAGTTTTTAAACTTCTATTAGACTGTAAATTTATTCCTCGAATTGGTTATTTGCTCTCTTTTTCCACGAGCTCATCCTTCAATGTCAGTTGGTTGAGAAACTCAGGGCTGGAGGCATCAGATCAGGCCGAGGCTCGGCAAAAATAATTGGAAAATTCTTGCCCTAATTGTAAGGACAGTCAGCGGCCTCCATATACGCTGTGATCAGTCGGCCTCTGGAACAATTTTGCAGGGGCAAGCTCAGGAATAGCATTTCCATCATGCTCGCTCTCCTTTCACTTATTTGAACTCGTGGTTAAACTTGCGCAGTTTGAGGCGACGTTGTCTCCAGCATCACGCAATCCTCGGGAAACAGCGCAACCTCATCAGCAGTGCTGTTGAGCTCTGGCTTCGTTGCAAACGACTCTGACGTGTAAATTTCTGCGTGTGCCATGTAATCCCGTATATCTAGCACAAATTATACGGACACGTCAGTCAGACGTACTTCATACCTCATTGTAGGTCTCTCTCACCTTATGAATGTGCTCACTAACTTTTCAAGATCGGTAGCACGACATTTGCCAACTGACGCAGATGTTTTGTCAAAAAGTACGTCCAAGGTCAGCCTATATTTGATTTGTAAGTACATAGCTCGCAGTGAAACTACACACACAGCATGATGTTTGTTTGTTGTGTGCTATCTTGGTGTCTCTTATCTAAGAAAATTATGACCATAACATTCAATGAAACTCTGTTAAAAGGGGGCTCGTTAAAATGAAACTCGTCGAAAAGCCGAAAAATGAGCGTCAAATATTTTTCGGTTCTCAAAATATAAATAAAAAATTAAATAGATATGAACGAAACCAATTATCTCTTTATCCACACTGATAATAATATGAGTGCGCAATGGACATTATTTCGTGGTATACAGCAGGTTTATTTAATCGCTTTAGGCGAATGAACTTACGTTGAAATGCCCGTTTTCATTTTTTGAAAATCTTTAACTACGATATTTTGGTCTGTTTAGTTTAGTGCTTCAGGGCTTTTTATAACTTATAGCAAAACATTTTTTCTACATTGCTTGCACTTGGTTCAACGACTGTCATGGGTATAAGAATAACATTTGTTTATATCTACTCTCTGAATGTAAGAATTTTTATTTTCTGAAATTTTTGCTAATCTAAAATATTCATTTTTTTTAGCAAATTTTTCTTAAATGCATTTTCCTTTCTATTCGCATTGTGAAACGTTTTTGTTAACCTCATACTAAATTCCTTTTTCGTTTCTGACTCCTGAGAATCTCATTTTTGAAGCATCCTTTTGATGGAAAAAAAAAATGCTGTGTGGTGAAATAACTCTTCCGAGCTAGTTTTTAAGTGCATAAATCTGCATAGGTCATAGGACACGGTCTGAAATATGGCAACATCGAAATATAGCAGTGTTTTTTTAATAAAAAACGCAAATTATTTACTGTCTGATGCAACAGTAGAAATATCTTTCACATCACTTATCGCGCGTCACTCGCCCACCCGCGGGTGAAGTGGAGTCCTGTATCCATGCTCCGGACCTGGTCTTATGTTCTACAAGAGTGGTGGACAGACGAATGCGACTCCAATTACAGTACAGATTACCAATTCAAAAATCAATTACGCAAGTAGCAATAAATGAAAAATATTACTCGACTTAAAATGAAAAATATTACTCGGGTATTTTTACTTTCTTAAAAACAGCACACACTGTATGATGTGAACACCTGTCGACCACGTAGTGCCTGCAAATTTTATTTTTAATTGCAATTTTTTTAGCAAACATATTCGTTTCGTGTCCGCGCCTGAAATCACTATTATAAAAGTAGCCGCGTCAGTCCGTCCCACGGTGGTCCGTCCGTCCCTCGGTCCGTGTGACCTCCTCTTGATTATGATATCCACAATACGCAATCGGCTTATTTTTAAAATGGAAAAAATTTTCTATGGAGCTTTCTCTGTTGAAATTCATTATGTCGCTTTGACTTTTTTAATTGATATTGCAAAAAAAAATGTTTTAAATTCGTTCGACCAGTAACCTGGCTACCACTCATTGCTACCACTCATGAGGCCAAAGATTTTGGAACTTGAGTTATTGTTTTCGAAATTGTGATGTTCTTGAAAAGCTTTGAAGGGATAAAAGACGACATTTCATAATAAGATTCCGGCCAAAGAGGCCACCAAAGAAAGAAATGTGTCCAACCGCAAGAGAGAAGTAGCAAGACTCCGACAGCAAGAAAAACATCGAAGACGATCGGATGAACGACGCAAAATGGCAAGACGAAGCAATGTTGCTCGCCAGCGAAAAGCTAGAGCTAAATTGACCCTTGACCGGCGTTTTGAAATTCTACTGAATAATGCAGAGCAACACCGAGTGGCTAAAGAGAGCTTAACACATGAAAGAAGCGAGGAAATTCTTCGTCATAGCGCTGGACAACATTGAGTGGCACGAGAGAATTCAACTCAAGAAAGAAGGGGTGAAATTCTTCAGACTAAAGCCGAACAGCATCGACTTGCACAAGAGAATTCAACTCAAGAAAGAAAGGATGAAATTCTTCAGATTAATGCCGACCAGCACGTGTGCACTAGTTTTGATATGAAATCATCATAAAATAATGTGAAAAAGAGGGGCAGTGAAACCAGTATTTCATAGAAGCTAATCACAAACTCGCAGTTCTCAAGTAACCTGAGAGCAATTGAAGCAATTATTTACTTCCAACATAATTACATGATTTATCTCACATGCAATCAAATGAAACTCAAAGAGAAAAAATTTTAATGCTACTTTTGACTGTAAGGGCGCACTATTGAATAAATTGCGAAGAAGAGTTTGAGGAATAATTTCTAGTGGCAAAATACACTAGCAGCAGCTACTGAGCGCGAGATTCAGCGAGTTAGAGGGATGTGTCGTGCTTATGGTGAATTTAGCATAAATTTTATGAGAAACCAGAAATTTGCCATTGCTCACTGGCACGTATCACTTTCACCCACAAATGCACGTCCGATATACATATAAGCTCTATCATACCATTCGGAGCTCTCCGGCATAACTATTCCTTGCCAAGAGACATGCCTTGTTTTATTTAAACAAATCTGGAAAAATGCCGCGATGGTCAATATTGAAATCGCGTTAGTGATTCATTTTAGGGAGCCACAAATTCTTTTCTCGCTGTGGATGTCACGAGACGACCTGAACTGTGAGAAAGCTCCCGCTGACACGCATTCGTAAAAACAAGGTGCCGTTGAGCTGCAATGAAAAAGAGCTGCACTGCCTCCGTTCAACAGACTCTCGGAATGCCATAGAATAGATTTGAAGTAATTTAAAACCTTGTGTAGTGAAATGTGCTATTCAAGGTCAGGAGTTCATTTTATAGGCATAGAAATAAGGTTGTTCAGCTAATATGCACGCACTAAAATTTTGCGGTATGTGTTAAGTGCGCACCTACACAGAAGGCTGAATTGATTTATTGGATACTAGTGCACGGGTCTTGGCAAATATAATAGCATTCAAAATGATCGATCGAGAACGGAATTCACTTAGGTTGGCTGTATAAAATAGTTCACAGCCAACAATAGTTGGCTGTGAATAGTTCACGCAATTGAGCAATAGTTTGTTCAACAAATAGCAACAGTTCACGCAATAGTTCACGCAATTGAATAGTTCACAATAGTTCACGCAATTGAGCGTACACGCTCAAGGTTCACAAGCACAGCTCAAAGTGTGTATTTAGCGTTTCGATGACACAGCCTTCATTATCTCTCGAGTAATTAATTCATAAATCGTTTTACGAAAATTTGTAAACGAATAGTTCTGTCATAATAAAATGCATGATCTTCAAAGCATTTTTATAATAATGAGGCGAAAAAATTGGTATCACAGAGACGTTGATAGATTACGTCTATTTATGCGAGGCAAAAGTTTCAGAAGTTACAGACAAAAAATGACATATGAAGAATTACGTGACTCCTATTAATATTATTAAGGGTTCTTTCGTCATTCCTTTGCTTACCACCAGGCTGAAGTATCTGAGCGATGAAAAAATGGTGTAAAGCTCTGTCTTAAAGAATCTTTTACAACAACAAAAAATTAAGTAGTATTCAATTAAATTGGCATAAATGTGTGTATCAACACATGTAATAACATTAAATTATCTATAATTTCTTGAAGACCTGGAAGGCAGTGCGACTTAGCATGCACAACCAATTCAATTTTCTTCAAAATGATTTTTAGATGTGATTAGGAAATAATCATTTCAAATAAACAGATTGCCATTCAAAAATAGAAATTTCGACCCGTGCGCACAATCAAAATACTCTTTATCGAATATATAGCTTTCCATCATTTTAACAAAGTATAACTGATTTTGGGATTTGAATCCGAATACGAAAACGAAGAGAAAGAAGAACCGAGCCATTAAGTAAGCAGCCAACAAACCACGTATCATTCCGCTGGTGCACAACAGCCGTCAAAGACTAGGCATTTTCAACTCAAAGTTATATATGTGTGAAAGTTTTTTTAGACTTTCAACAGTTGACTTAAACTGGCAAAAATATTTAAAATGTGTATTCTTCCTATCTTCCATTCCTCTGTGTTAGTGCTAGGACAATATTATAATAAATTTTAATTAAATTAAACGATGATCAAAATAGAAAATTCGCAGTCAGTGCATCTGCCAGATGTGCAGTTTGTAGGGCGGATGTAGGGGCGGAAATACCAAGCACGCAATAGACTGAAAACTTTCATATAAGTGGATAAGAGATGCATGTTGTAATTGCGCTTGCATTCTGACCACTTTTTTCACCCAATAATGTCAGCATAAAACATTGGGGGATGAATTTTCGTGTCTGTTCTTTGCGCTAAAAAACTACTCAGTCGAGTCTCAGTCTCTAGTAGTAGACTGAGGAGGAAAAATCGGTCATTTTTCTACCTGCAGTCGCTGATGATTGATTATATTGACCCATGCAACAAAACAACGAACATGTTTGTGAATGTGCAACTTTGCCGTGATTGTCATTGAAGGCAGTTAAACAGCCGAAAAAGTTTTGCAGAAAACAGTTAAAGTAAACTTTTGAAAATACCTACACACTCTCTGGCTACAGGACAGGAAAACGAATCAGTCAGGTGAGAGGAATTACTTCCTTCTGAAATACGAGTGTCAACAGCATCGGTCGCTTCTTTGCTCCTCTCTCGACAGTTATGGTACACTGCCTTCCGTGACTGATTGCAGCGACAGTGTGCGCAGTGATTTTGTCCGTACTAATTTTGTCTGTAAAGACCATGTCTTCAATGACTATGTCAGCAGCGACAGTGTCCTCAGTAAAAGTGCTCTCAGACCGTTGGATCGAACGCATTTTCTTGACGTGTTCCATGATTTTCTCATCATCATGCTTTAAATGCGTATTGCTGTGCTCGTTTTTACTTTCCGAACGATTCAGTTGGGTTAAAAAATAACACATAGCATCATTGGAAATAAGACTCAAATTAGAACAACACTGCAACACAACTCTAAATTGTGGCTTCGGGTATTTATAGAACAACTCGATGTCTCGGCATATGCCCTGGCCAGGTACCGCTCTCCTAGCAACGCTGCGCCCTGCGCTGCCTGGCCGTGTTCACAGAACTCGTCGCGGTAGTGACGGCCCAATTGTTGAGTGTTGCAGCGCTGCAATCTCTCTTACTGAAATCTGCTTCATTCCGTCCACGTGTGCACCATCAGCCTAGTAAGTACACAGGTGTCAGCATTTAGTGTGGTATTAGTCCACCAAATTCCCTCAAAATAAAATCAAAGAGAAAAAAGCTGTAAATATTCCGTAAAAATAAAATTTGCTGCGAGCATTCCGTAAAGGAACATTTCCGAAAATCATAGCACTGAAGTCATCCTACAAAGATTAGTGTGAATCATAAAAGATCACCTGCCATATTACCATTAAGTGACTTAAAGAAATCATGAACAATAGTTAAGATTCAATTAGACAAGTTAAAGAGAAAAGATAATTTACACATCCATTTAAAACTGAGGTAAAACACATACGAACAGAGTTTAAAAAGCAAATGAACTCTAAAAGTTTATTTGAAATAAAAATTTATTACATTATTGGTAAAATCATAGCCCTAGCAGTTCACATTGACTTTAAGAAAATGAAACAAAATCATTTTTGTGATGCTGTGATACTTCCTCTGTTCACTGAAGCAAGATGAACTTCACTGAGCCAATAAATAGGTTCAAATTTTGCAAATAAATAACTCTGAAATGACTTTTTATAAATAAATTAAAAACGCTAGAAGAACTGAAAGAGTTTTTGGGTGTACCTATGGCATCCACTGTGCAGAATTAAGAGAAAGAGACACGAAGAAAGCAAAATTTTACAAATGAAATCCTCCGAAAAAATTAACGAACAGTAATTTGCAACGAATTATTACATAATTTCATGATACTCACCCGTAAGTTTCTAGTAGATGGTTTCAATCAATGAATAGTATGAGTTTTAATTCTTTTACAGATCACACGAAACTCAACCTGAAGTTCTTAAAGAACTTTAAAATAAGAGTAATAACATTTAGCCACTCTGCAAGCTAACCTTGAAACTTGAAAAAGAACCAAGAAAAAAGCAAAAATTAGCATTCCTCCATCATACTGATAATCCACGCTAATTTCTAAAAAACTTTGTTCAATGAACATATCAAACAGAACCCAGTATACTAGCTCTGTATTTACGATCAGATGCAGTTTTCACAAACGAATAAGTGACTTCGTGTGATGACTGATATTCTTAATTATTGCTCGGAACATGCCCCCAACACGCTGTCGGCTTTACAGTTGATCGGCGCAAACCTTTTCATCTCTTTTTATATTCCTGGCAATAGACTCGAACAGCGGTGAACCTTCACGACTGATTGGACAAGGAAACATTGTTTGGCTTTATATTACATGGGCGTAACAGCTCCGATATGTCTAAAAATTTGGCCAGGAAAGCCATACTTATATAAGCAAAAGAGGGGGCATTTCGTTTAGATACTTGGTCCTTCTACACAAAAAATTATCGGACAGAAATTTGCTACGAATTAAAATATACCTAAACCTTTTTATCCCATTAGTTGACGACTTCCTAGCCATAACAAAGGTGATCATATCAAGAGAACAAAAAGAAACGCGATTTAATGTAGACCGTATAAGAAGAGGAATTCAAGCACTGAGCGTGTTTAGACACAGGACCCTGCGCATAGAAACAGCAAGTTATGAAGGGTGAGTGACTGTGAAGAAAGACAAAAAATAAGAGACCGCAAAAAAAGGATCAACACTGAAAGAAGCAGAGTAGGTATGAAAGATGGAAGTCCCGAAAGCCAACCTATTTAGCTGAGGTAACCCATAAGTTTCCTTCTAGGCGACGCTAGTCCTAATAGTATGAAATAGACAAAACTAACTATTCCTCATTATATTGCCTATCCTAACCCTCCATGAGGGAACTGCAGAGACATTGCACCAAGATTCGGGTGCAGGACATCTTCCGTGTTGTTGAGTAAGAATACTTCAGAATACTTCCCAGGCGATGAACAGAGCTATGCTCTATGTTAATCTTGTTTCAAATGCTGCTCTGAGTGTCGAAATTAACACTTCATTCCAAGTCTCGGTGAAATACTCGTCCCAGTTCTCTACATAAAATGGAATATACGATTTTCATGGGCGTGATACCCTTTGTATTTTAAGGCAAAAAACCATATAAATATCAGGCTATATGGAGAAAAATAAACCCCTTCCTCTCTCGTATGATACGTAACATAAATCAATATTTCCGACAGCTTGTCCATTTAATTATAATTAAAGATGACAAAACGGTTCACGCACTGAAGCAGTTGGCGCTTATAACAGTCTTGGTACATTTTTCGCGCCCTCTTCATCTACTCGTGGAAAAACACTGACATTCGTCAGTTTCAGGAGACAAGAATGGGTTGAGAAATCTATTACTTACTGAACGTTAGCTTTATTCACTTTTGACCTTAACTTTAGTCTATGAAAACTCACATCAATCGTAACATGACAGAACACTCGCTCTACGATCTAAAAAATACGCTTTCTGTTCTTTAGCTTCGCCCTTCCTAGTTACGCAGACGTACAATAACTAGTAAAATTTGAGAGCATATGAGAAAGACAGATGCTGTACATTTGCAGATGCTGTACATGCTTCCACATCAAACACATGTACATTATTAAGGCATTAATTGAGCTTGAAATTAAATAGAATATACAAAAAAAAGAAATATTAAGCGTTCCCTACCTGTAAGAGACCTCTGGTTTTGAAATATCATTCTCCCTCCTCTTTCAGGAATCGTTTTCAGGAGACTTATATTTTCTTTAAGGCTTGTAATTATTTGCTTAATTAGGTTTTGGTTATTGGTCACACAACACATATTTTATGAATAAAACTAACTATTAGATCTTTCTAGAATAAATACGGTGAACAAATATGAAGAAATCAGTAGCTACTTTGAATCATCTTCCTCTCATCAACATTGCAACATAATAGGGAGTCTTGAAACCAGGGTTGCGGAGTCGGAGGAATAAATTTGCGACTCCGACTCCGACTCTACCTTTTCAGAATTTGGCGATTCCGACTCCGACTCCACCTTTTCAGAATGTTGCAACTCCGACTCCGACTCCACCTTTTCAGAATTTTGCGACTCCAACACCGACTCCACCTGTTTACAATTTTGTGACTCCAACTCCACCTATTCACAATTTATAAGTTGAATATTACTGTTTGCAGGTGTTGCAACCTGTACATATGGTTATTATGATCTTTATTTACAAACGACTTTTAAATTGGCAATTGAATGTTAAGAATAATGTTTCACTAATATGTATATACAGTGTCCATGATTCTTAAAAAATGACGGGATTCGATAGTCTCCTTGAAAAAAGTCGCCAGGTACAGATGACAAACAAATAGATCTACCCTAATAGTACCCGCGATTAAATAGTCTTGTACTTGTGCACTGGTGAAACTCGTATTGCAGATACGGCCATTAAGCATCCTTATGAACGTCACAGACGCACACACCAATTAAGCAAGCAACAACTGTGTATTGTATTTCAAATTATTATTAGCAAAAACGTTTTCAACAAATTTGCCATGCCTTTTTATCACGATAAGCTGCATTTTCTTAACAATAAATTCAATTTCCAATAAAATTTTTTACCTATAAACAAAAGTGAGCAGATGCCTGGTTTTTCACATAATTTAAATGGTATTTATGAAACCATCCAATCAAGCTGATTCCCATTGTAATGACATAGTGGAAAATACGCACAGAACACATGTTCATTTATAAATTGATGGAGACACCTAGCGTTTCATTATATTTATAGGGTATTTTTTTGTAAGAAGAAACTTCCACCATATGTTGAAAACTCAAAATAAATAAATTTTTACGAGAGAAAAAAAGCCCAAAACTCCTTAGTTTTGGAATTATAAGGACTTGAAGAAACTTTGAAACCTAAAGTATGATACCACATTCGTGCATACGTTAGTGCTACCCTTTTCACTTCAAATTAATCCAAGTCAAATTCAATTTAATCCATGCCAAGCTAATTTTAATCCAAGTCAAGTTCAATTTAATCCAAGTCAAGTTTTAATTAATCAAAGTCAAATTCAAATTAATCCAAGTCAAGTTAATTTAATCCAAGTCAAATTCAAATTGATCCAACTCTAAGTTGAGTTAAGACTTGACACAATCACTCGTCAATAAGAGCGTTTTTTGCATTAGAAATGTTTCTATTGGATGTAATGAGCAAGATAATCGTTTTTCCTTTCAGTGAGGAATACATAAAACTTTCGCCTGTGTTACAATCTAAAGACAAGATGTCGTAAAATGTTCTAAGTACCCAGCATCAGGAGGCTTAGGGTGATTCAGATCTTTGACCGGCGTAAAAAAAAACAGTCAAATATAGAATATAACCAGTTCCCTTTGTATTGTACTACTCATTGAAGTTATTTTAAAATTCGACGTAAATGGTGATATGCTTTCATTCTAATTTTTATGTTCAAAAGGTAATTTTAGGTTACACATAGCAATATCGGGAATTTATTTACTCTCATTTAAAGATTTACATGCGTGAAATTTCATTTTATCCCATGTATGAAATCACATACATGCGAATACGTGAGATTACTATTGGACGTTATGTAGATTTAATGTTTAAGTAAAACATATAAATGCAATTCACTGAGTACTTATGTACGATTCCGTTTGAATACAATTTATAGGAGTACATTACTACACTCATACATTCCTGCATTAGAAATAAAAGTGTTGCCATCCCTTCAAATTAATGGGCCATGGCAAATGTATCATCTATGTCGATAAAAAATTGTAATTTGTTTTTACGAAAATCGTTTGGACGAGCGAAAAAATGACTTCGTGGCTACATTTTTTATAGATTAAATACACATGTCGTCCACTGATAATCTAATGTAGTAGCATGTTTATATGATTTCATACATGTGATAAAGTAAAATTTCACGCACATAAATTTCTATTTGAGTGTAAATAATTCCTCGATACTTCTATTTGTATGTTTAACATAAAATTCCCTTTTGAACATAAATATTTGAATGAATGCACACTGCCACAAATGCAGAATTCTAAGACAACTTCAGTGAGTAGTATAATAAGAAGTTTTTATAATTGACTTTAATCTTTCACACCGCTCAAAGATCTGAATCACACTCTGCCTCCTAATGCTGGATACTTACCACATTTTACGACGGCTTGTCTTTAGATCGCTACACAGGACACAGGCGGAAAATTTATGCATTTCTTGCTGAAAGGAAAACGATTGTCTTGCTCATTACATACAATAGAGGCATATTTGATACAAAAACGCTCAAATTAACGAGTGAGTACGTCAATTTTTATCTCAACTTTGGGTTCGTTTAATTTGAATTTGATGGATTAAATTGATCTTGACTTGGATTAAATTAACCTTGACTTGGATTGATTTGAAGTGAAAAGGTGAAGCCTTGATTGTTCCTACCCCACTAAAACTGATTTTTGATATTTTTACAATGAGAACTGCAAGCATTTTACGGTTAGGAAAAGTATCTGCAGTTTCAAGCTATTAAGTATTAAAAATTGTCTGCACATTTAATTATTATAGTGAAATAGCTACTAAAGTTTATCATTGATGACTTGGTGTTAATTTACAAACTAACATTTAAATTGAATATTTTTCGTAATGGTAATTTGCTTGCAGGATTTATCGTAAAAATAACAAAAAACCGCTCCAGTGCGGTTGGAGCTATCATGACGAGCGTTAACATTGGCTCGCACGAAGTATCCTGCTTTAAGTTTTAAAGTTTCTGTGAGTTCTTATAACTCGAAAACTAATGAGTTTTGGCATTTTATCATTCATGAAAATCGATTTATTTTGAGGCTTTGCACATATGATTGAAATTTGTCCGCACAAAAAAAATATCCTATTAAAGTGTTGATTATTCTTATCAAATAAAATGTCAAGTGTCTCCTTAAACAAATGAATAACTAAATTTGAGTATTTCCTGTGCATAACTTCTATGTTATAACAATGTTTAATTCAGTTTCGAATAGATAAAATTGGTAGGTCCGTCTTGGTTGGTTGGTCTCTCCCTTTCACGCTCTGAAAGGATGCTTAATGATCGTATCTGTGATCCGAGTTTCGTTAGTGCGCGAGCACAAAAATATTTTAATCGTGGCTATTATTAAGATGGATTTATTTGTTTGTCATCCACATCTGAAAAATTTGTACAACGACAATATCGAATCCCGTCATATATGACGGGTCGTGTACACTATTATGTAAATATATACCGCTGACAGATGTCTTCTGAGTAGGCAAAGTAAGCAATGCAAACCCTGCCTTAGTATAGATAAGCATCAACAGTTTTTTCTTTCCTAAGTGTGCTCCGATTCAACGAAATTACAATAGTTGATTCATTTACTATGTTGAAAATCCTCAAAATTATGATACATCATATATACATGTAGAAAAGGTAGGCATGATTTGCGCACCATCTTTTCTTCTCTGTACCTACACTGTACGGGGTAACAATGCAGAAAAGGTGACATATTATTGCTTAACGCTTTTTTATATCTCGGATATAACAGGTAAAAGTTATTCTGCTTTCGTCAAAGAGGTCTGACGTTCTCGAAACGTTTTGTTCACGAATAAAAGCCACTTTGAGCGTCTTTGTGTGTAATATGATATTGTCTTTTATTCTCATTTGACTTTTTACTTTGTATTTGACACATTCTTATTTTAATAAGCGCCCACGTTTTTTTCATTTCGAGTTTTTGGTGAAATTTGGTTCGTTTTCAGTAAGAAAATTTGTACTATAAATGCAACAATCATCGCCGCCGAGAAAGTGCATTGCTTTCAGTTACAATATGTGGGTGACAAAGTGAAGAATTTGCTAGTGTTATGAAATCATTTTCACTGCAGCTCTTTTACACTGTATTTTATTTTTTCAAGTGTCCCAATACCGATTTTGATTACCTTACAACATTTAGAAAGTTTTCTTACAAGAATTTCATTAATTAAATAATGCTGAGAAACAGGTACCATTTCAATTTAAAAATTGTTAAAACATAATTATGCAAATCTCCATTTCAGCGTATGCTTACTTAGAAACTGGCGAGTGATCAGAAGAAAAATATTAATAAATGAAAATGACATGGTAAAAACAATATAACTCTTGAAGCACCAAACAAAATTCAAGGAATAACTTTAGAAATGAGCAGAAATGTTCATTATTAATACATGTTAACTTGACGGAAAGACAAGGAAGTAAACAAAACAAAGAAATAAATTTTAAGTACATAGATACAACATATAGCTGAAAAAAAAACTAATATTACAGTTATTAACATCAAAATGAGCTAATTGAAATTTTCATTATCAATAGCCATTACGTAACCTGAAAACTAGAACTCTCTTTGGATCAGACCATAGCTTCAGGTTTAGGCAAAATCCACTCATTATCAATATATCACAACTTTAAGACTAGAAATATTTATGATAAAAACATAATTTTAGGTTACTGAAAAGACTAGTCATAATCAATCAATACATCGAAGCATAACTAATAGAAAGACCAGGAAAGGTAGTTATAAGGAACCACTGGTATAGAATATAGACACAGTAAGAGCGCACTGAGTTACCACTCATTATGTGAGTACAATGAATTGCATCAGCTGAGCTGTTCTGCAAGTAACTTGCAGCACATTATCTACTAGTTTCTTAGTCCTATGTATTAATTGAAAGGGGATCGAGAGAAACAGAAACAAACAGAATGAATTTTCGATGCTTTCAATTACTAATTCCGACTTCTTCACTGTAATATGTGCATTATTGCTCCAGTACGAAAATTATGCTTCGCACTCGAAGGTATCACATATATATGTGTGCGAACCCACAATGATTAGATATCAATGACCATTGACCGTATTAGGTGATAGGTATTAATACGCTGTTTCGAACCTTGAACAAAATAGCCAATAAAAACACAGCGAATTTTTTAGCTTTTCAGTTAAGTACTTTAACACTGCTTTGTTTACTTTCGGTTTCAAATAATTATAAATAATTTTTTGCAAAAATTACAATCGAAGACACCAGAAAATAGCGACTCCAACCTCGATTCCCCCACATCCGAATGAACGACTCCGACTCCGACCCCACCCTAAAACATGCGACTCCGGCGACTCCTACTCCCGACTCCGACTCCGACTCCGCAACCCTGCTTGAAACCCATGCTGACTTTCTGTACCAACAATGCATATTTTAAAGAATTCTAAATCCGCAGTACAAATTTTCCTAAATTTAAAAAGTATTCAATCGTTCACATGTAATAGAGTGAAACAAACAAAGAAATGCAGAAGATCGGCCGGAGTGCTGGGCTGTTGTCAGTGACGAAGCTCAGTGAATGACACCAGGTGTTGACGCTCAAAAAATTTTCCTTGTTTTAAAAGTCCCGCTTCCAAACAAAATATCATTAGGACTCGCTCCCAAAGATGCTCCACAGGACGACAAACTTCACTTGTCTATACAAAGAGGATTGAAGTAAGTAGCGCAGATAAAATTACATTCTCTTCTTTAAGATCCGGTTGTTGGGACGGTCATCTACTACAAAAAGCACATCCTGTACCATAGTTTCAGTTAGTTCATTTCAACATGTGTAACAATGCCACGACTCTATCTCGACTAGCGATAAATCACAATAATGACAGCTTCAAACGATGTTATGTCTTGACCTGCAAGAAAGCATTTCAAGTGCCTAGTTCCAAGACATGCTACTCAATTATCGTTCAAGATCCTCGTTTACTGGACATATTCCTCCTCTTCTGAACATACTCCTCATTTCCCCATCGCGTTACTCAATTGTTGGACGTGCTTCTCATATACTGACTGTGTTCCTCATTTACGAGACATTCTCATCGTTCAGCAATTTGACATCATGCACATATTACGATGCAAAGCTTTTATTTCATTGAGTTACCGTACACGCACAAACAAGTACAAGCACGACTCGCTAGATTGCGTCGTTCCCACGTTCCCTGTTGGACATGCTCGTTTCTTTTTACCTCATCATAATGTAGAAGAAGAAGTATTTCCTCCCTAATATATGCTCTCCTCATATTGTCAAAGTTTAAATGTTTAATTTGAAGAACAGATCCTTGATTTTGAATTTTACAGAACAGTTTTAGTATGAGTGAGAGATTGTTTGTTAAGCACGTGATACTCGCGGTGATAATTCGTTTTCTTTGATAGTTTACAACTCCAAAAATGACAGAAGACACTATGGCATTACTGAGAACGAACAGTAACCGTAATCTTTTCGTGCTGACTTGCTTTAGATTCGAGCACTTCCTCAACACAGGAAGACGCTGCCTAACAGAGAAATCCAGTTTTTAGAACAATCTCCATCCCGTACATAAAAAAATTTCTTCGTCCAGAGAAAAATATAAAGAATACGTCCAGCACCAAAGGAGCCACTTGCTCGTAACTTCTCCCCTTAATATTACAACACGCACAAACAGTACAAGTTATTTTTCTACCACATTCCGGACGTGTGATTGATTTCAGACACAAAGCAAGGTAAAACGAGTAATGTTCGCCTGATCTTATACTGATTAATTCATAAATTAAGATTAAAAAGGCTAATGCTAACTTGCGTCATGCCTCACCACGTTTTGCACGCAATTTACCAAACAGCATCACTCTGAATTTTTAGTTCTATAATCGAAAAGTTTATTTTCAAGACGTAAGCTATTTCAGAGAGTTCTGACGTGATTTGGTAAGATCATGTATTTTCTCCTGAGCCATATTTAAATCCAATGTAAGCAACTCTCATTTCTCTCCTTGCCTTCTGTATGAGAACTCTTTAGGGCTGGGTCGTATATTTTACCACTGCCTAGAACAGCTGTAATTCTTCTTATGTTAAATTCACTGCCAAACCTTTCGGGAGAACCAAAAATATTCAGTAGTTTTCGGGTAGTGTTTTTGCATCACAACAGATATCGCCGTATGAATGTCCCATCTATTCTACCGTTAAAGATGATTTAAAATTATTTCATCACTTCAGCAACTCCATCGATCTCAAAATAATGAAAGCCTTAGAAATTAGCGATCGCAATTCGATTATTGACCACAAGTAAAATAAGTACTTGCTTACAGAAGTATTCAAAGTCCAGTGCTTATTGTTAATGCCATGTAATTGGCTAGTATGTGAGGCCAGGCTGGTGACACATACCCGAGTTTTAATACAGCATATAAGCTTAGCTTTCACACATTTATTTTTAGTCTTCAGTATTTTCTTCATGTTTTAGTTGGCTTAAAACCTCGTTGTGAATTATAATTGAAACGCATAATTAATTACACTCAATGACAGACCATAAATGTTATTTACAATCGTTTAATTATTAACTCGGTGATCAGGGCAAATTGCAGCCGATGAGTTTATTTCAAATTTATAGTGTTTTTAAGAGAGTGGTGTCTATTAACTCGAGATTAGTCTTAAATAGGTTGATCTCGACAGTAAACTTTTATACCGCTGAATTTAAATACAAGATCGTGTTTACGTAAAACTAAATTCTGTATTGTCAGTTATTACTCAGTTCGTTTTTCACGAGCGGTATTTTTACTTATCTAAATTCTCTGCTTTTCAAATCATTGAGCACTAATTTCTGAAGAGAGTCTGAAATTTTCAGCAGTGAACAAAGCCTCCTCCCAATTGCCCTCTAGCGGCAATTCTTCCTCTATAGCTAGTCTGCCATGCAGCTGCTCACACCAAGTGGCAGTGTTCCCCCCTCACCCGCGTCCTACAAGGGCACTGAGCTGGAGATTATGGAAAGAATAAGAAGTAAAAATTCGAAATTATACGGTCAAAAAACCATCATATCATGGATTAGTGAGGTCACTGAAATACAATTCAAGATCCGTGAAGAATTGCCGTCCAATCAATACTTCAGCAAGTAGGCGTTCTCCAAATGAAATCCGAGATTGTCCATCTACCCACAGAAGTCAATACAGGAGAGTCATCTTCAACTAAACGATACTTTCACTCGCAAATCAGAATGTAAAAATTATGACTAAATCAAATTAATCATTTTGAAATCTTTTCAAATCATGATTTTCTTTTTATTAAGTTTTTACATAGATTGTCTAATATTCTTCGCTGTCTGTAGTTACAAATATTTAAAACACAAAATTTTCAGGCTTGCACATGGTGATCAAACATGAGGGACAATTTTAAATAGTACAAAATCTGCTGAACTAAACAAAAACTAACATCACCTACGTCTTTCCAGCTCTCCACATAGGGAGGTTTTATCATATTCCGTAGAAATAATACCGGATGCATGAAAGATTTTGCTGTCTTTGTGTCATTTAATACAATTCGACTTTGAAAATGGGTGCCTCTACACACCAGAAGTTCAGTTTCAGGAAAGATTCTCCCTTCTCTGCTGAAGAATCTAAGTTCATCATTTTGAAGTATGGAGAAGTCAAGTACACTGCAGCAGTAAAAAGGATTTTTCGGGTAGAACTTTGTTCCAAAAACCCTCTTCACTGCTGCAGTGTACTTGACTTCTCCAAGCCTCAAAATGATGAACTTGGATTCTTCAGCAGAGAAGGGAGAATCTTTCCTGAAGCTGAACTTCGGGTGTGCAAGGGTAGCCATTTTCAAAGTCGAGTTGAAGTAAATGACACAAA
The DNA here is from genome assembly GCA_014220935.1 of Platorchestia sp. MABIK. Lineage (NCBI taxonomy): Eukaryota > Metazoa > Arthropoda > Malacostraca > Amphipoda > Talitridae > Platorchestia > Platorchestia sp. MABIK. The sequence continues at coordinate 49,252 of JACJUY010003210.1, read as the reverse complement.
GACAGCATCATCCGGTATCATATCTACGGAATAATAAAATCTCCCTATGCGGAGAGCTGGAAAAACGATGGTGATGTCATTTTTTTTGTTTAGTTCACCAGATTTTGTACTATTAAAAATTGTCACTCATGTTTGATCACCATGTAGCATCAGGCGGTCTTAAAGTCGTTGTACTAAATTTTAGAGAGAAAAAGATGAAAAGCAAAGCTGTTAACGAACGAACATAAATCTTATGAATGAGTACTTGGAAATAACACTGCCGAAACAGTCAAAACACCCCAAAAGTGGGATGCAACTATTGTATCAAAGGGAATTTTCGCTCCTAGGGTTTTTCTTTGTTTTCTCACGGACTAACGTTTTCCAGTTTCCTGCTGTCCTGTGGCTCAGCACCTACGTTCTTTTTCAACTTTTGCCTCGTTTCCTGAACCCACTCCCTAATTTACTGTTGCTATGAGCAAGAGACTTAGTTGGTTTTGTTGGAACACACCTTGTGTATCGATTCTCGTTTCCCTTTACTCCTTACTAATTGGTGCCTTCCTTTTTCCTCTCTTTGTAACACCTTTGTTGAGGTTAGGGAGATTTAAACTAACTGAGACTTATAGCCAGTCTAATTTAACTCGGTGCTAATAACGTCTGGCCGCACAAACGACCAATTTATGAATTAACTAATCACGACTGCTGAACTAATTAATTGTAGATGCTAAACTTATAAATGTTCAAGCCTACTAACAAATGAGGAATAAAACACAACATGATTGAGAAGGGAAAAATACTTAAAGACACTATCATTTGCAATGAATGACTGATGCAAATAAATCGATAGATGAAGCTCCGTAAGCAAGAGAAATAAATGAAAAATTGAAGGAAATTCAATTAAAAATTGCTATTAAATTTTCATTTTCAATTAGAGTTCCTCGGTTGGTTCTAGTACAGATCGGATTTCCCTCGCAGTGGCCTACATTACATCTCAAGGCAACCTCGAATTACAACTACGCGGACGTCAACATTCTGCAAATTGAACAACTATGATTTTTTAGCATCGGTACTCGTGATCGCCTCAGATACATTCAATTCTATTACACCGGTGAAGTAATTTTACTGAACAGAACGTCTCCTGATATGTTTTTCTAAAAAAGATCATGCTCGTATTGTGAAGGAGAATATTTGATAAAAAGAACTGCGCATTTACCCCGAATTAAGGCAATATTTGAATTAAAAATGCATCGTGATGAAAAATAGAATGCATCCACCGGCAGCAGCCCGCCCTGTTGCAGTATGTTCTGCTCGCTACGCGTTTTTCTTTAAAATGAGCATCCGATTGCATCTGAGATCTGTCTGTCGTAGCCCACTTCACGCTGCTGGGTCTGAAGGCATCCACACCTGCTTCTCGTGCAGCGTTGATTTTCCAACTTGTCTCACCGCCAGCGCTTCAGGAGCTCGTAATCATGCCTCACGTTCTGCAGGTATGAGCTCGTATTCTAGCCTCACTTCATACAGTTTAGCCGCTCGTATTCTTACTTCACTTCCTGCAATTTTTGAGCTCATTTTCTGCTTCATTTCTTGCAATTTTGAGCCTCACTTCCTGCAACTCATGAGCTCACATTTATGTCTCATTTCCTGTAATTCAGGTGCTCGTATTCTAGCCTCACATCTTGCCGCTCCGATGCCATAGTACATCAATCGCTCGTAAATCTCCACGCTCGAATGACAAACACAGCAACTCCCCACTGGCAGCCATCAGACATATCGAGCTCCAGCGAGTCAGGCGCACACCAGCGCTGGAGCTCCAGGCATTGCTGCAGCCCTGCTCGCCCTCACAGCGATCGCTGCCGCACGTGGAGTGCGAACTGATAACGAAAAAAACCGCAAGTGCTAGTTTTAAAATAAATGATCTGATTTGTAATCGATGCGGAATGATCAATTACAGTAATGCACACAACTCAATTAAAGTTTCCTTACAATAATTACACTAAATGAAAATGTACAAACTTCAGGTAAATGTACAAACTTCTTTAGGTAACAAACAGGAAACTTCATGACTATTTCCCCACCCATCGATCCTGATGAATCATTTCATTATTGAGAAAGGGATGTTTAATTTTCAACTCGTAGACTGTCACACCGACTTCAAAAGAACTAAGATCTGCGAAGGAAGCTTCGCTCAGAGCGCCTTCATTACGATTCACTGAAGCAATATTTGTGTCGAACATTTGTCACCGCTGTGTGGGGCTTGTATATTTGTTTCCCTTGTTTCCCTGCGGCCATTGTTTGATGTAAATGTGTGTGTCCCTGTATGTTGCCATGATGCCATTGACATGATGCCTGCACATCTCATGTCAAGTGACTTGATGCCTGCAT
>JACJUY010003210.1:25054-45384 GCA_014220935.1 Platorchestia sp. MABIK | reverse complement strand
ATTGCCATCCCGTACAAATGTAATTTAAAAACTGATGCACCGTATTTCCATCTCCATAGATTTTTTATGAAAGTTGCTCGATGATAAAGAATTGAAACACATCGGCGAGAAGTTTTGAAGAGCAGATTCACACAACTATTTTTAAAGATGGCCAGAGCCGCACTGACCTCACGACGGAGCTGGACCAATGAGGACAGACTTTCTGCACGACCACAAAACAGAAAAGAGTCTTGAGCAGCCTGAACAAATCGGCTAATATACAATGGGATGAAAAAAATTGAAGTTTCATTCAATAACCCAACCAACCAAGTAAACCAAAATTTAGGGATGAAAATAGGTTTCACACACGGTATGTAATTTATGTAATCACACACGAATTCAAAGAATTCTTGATGGTTGGCATCACCGTCTGAACTGACCTCTGTGAACAAGCCTGCTGGTACTGCCACTGCTGCTCTGTCGCCCTCAGGTGTCGAAAGTTTTATTGTTCACGAACTTCGGAGTTTTATTGTTTAAAAACTCAGGTGTCGCCAATTTCATTGCTTACAAACTCCCGAGAAATGTGTATGTAATGCAAATGAAAATTATCCACACAATTTTTTATTAGTCTATTAGATGTCTGTCATCCGACCCAATAACTCACTATTCTGTTTCATCCCATTTAAGAATTAAATTCGTATTAACCCCCACAAATATTTGTAAATATTAGAGTACACATGAAATTATGTTGCTAGCAAATCACGATTTCGTGTTAATGAAAGAAGTTGCCCGCGTAAACTTTGGAGGACAGCCTGAATAACTCCAGCAGCAGTCGTTAGGCGAGGCGCTAAACGAACTTTGCGCTGCCATCGGAGAGAGAGAGCGCTAAATTACGGAGCGGTGGAGCAGCCTGCGTAAAATGGGGACTATTGTGCGATTGGACTGTGATTGCTTTGTGTACACTTGCAAAACTTGGTATTTTCTAACCTGATAAAAGAAATGCAATAAAAGAACGCATTTTTTGACCGCCCGTGGTATAGAAGAGCTTTCAACAAACTTTTTTTCTCTTATCCCTATTATGCTGCATTTTTTGATGCAAATACATAGATATCAATTCATTGAAGCGATTATTCAAAGTACTTCATTGATCTCTCACGTCTCTTTACGTGCATTAGATGTTAAAACTAAATTTTATTAATAAAAACTTAGTTTTATATTCACTGATTCAATCATGTCCATCACTCTTCCTTCGTTGGTGTGGTGCAGGTGACGTGTTGCTGTGGTGCAGGTGACGTGTTGCTGTGGTGCAGGTGACGTGTTGCTGTGGTGCGGGTGACGTGTTGCTGTGGTGCAGGTGACGTGTTGCTGTGGTGCAGGTGACGTGTTGCTGTGGTGCAGGTGACGTGTTGCTGTGGTGCCGGTTAATTAACTTAGTGTGTGCTTTAGATGTCGGTTCGTAGCTGAGATGGGTAGTCTTTTCGTTTCAATTGACAGAATTATATGGAACCTTACTCCTACGTTGACTTCGTTATCTGCAAGAGTGGATTCTTGCTCTACGTTTTTATATTTGGTGGTTGCTAGCGCACCGCTAATGTGCTTGCAGATCCGATGACTGCTGAGTTGTGAGAACAATATTGAGTGTTTATTGAGGGAGCGTTCTGGGAACTTCATGGGGGCATGTTTCAGCCGTGGTGTGAACGTGGACATCTTCCATGCCTCTGTTTTCCCTGTTAGTGATTTTGGCTTGATGATCTGTTTTCTTCAATTTGCATATTTTACGTGTTATCTTGCTATTTGCTTACCAAGTGTCCATAATTTTTTAACAACATACGTATTGACATACATGCGTATGTCAATTGGTTACTCGTTTAAGATACTCGACGACGAAAAATTATGGCATGCGCTAGGGGCTGTAGTAGCGAAAGTAGAGCTAGGGGCTGTAGAGTGATATTTCTCTCCTGACACATTGTATTTGCAAAACTAACATCATCTTCAAGTTGAGATTTTGCAGAAGTTTTGTAGTTCATGAAATACACGTTCTTGTTGAAAACTGCTTGTAAAATGTCAGTTTGTCATCAACATGTTTATTGCAAGCACTATCTTCTTTTCATCAAAACTTTTGTTTGAGTCGAAATTTGCATTCTGATTTCACATTTGTTATCAGATTAGGAGAAATAGTACATAGCGCACATTCGTGCGCATTTTTAATTATCTACACTACTTATGGATCTGTTACATTGTGCCATACTTTTTCGCTTTCGAGTGTCTTAAGGTTAATTTAGTTGCGGAGATGCGCTAGTCTGATTAGCAGGCAGTGCAGCAGCCTAGATTACAGCGTAGTTTCATCTAAATCATATACTTTCCTTTCTAAACCAGTTAAACCCTTTCCTTTTCTTCTAATTTTAACAGTTAGGGAGACTTTCTTTCTACTGATGTTCGTTTTCTCTTAACTTTGTCTCCGCGCAAAAGTTTTACACACTGAAAGGCATTTTCAGCTCGCGTTTTTTGTTCATAGTTTGTTACTATTCGATATATTTAGTACGATACATGTTCATTTCGTAGTGGTTGTACAGTTTTTTCCAATGCTTTTTATTCTTTTCATAGTATACGCCGATCTTCGCCTCACTATTGTACGTACTCTTGTAAACTCATGCTGCTGCCACTAAAATCTCGTCGTGTTACAGGCTTAGCTTAGGCAGTTAGAGGCTTGACTTGGAAATTACCACCGTTGATAGGTTGATAAAAAATTTTCCTTAGCTTATCCTTTTGCTTCTTTTAAAATTGATAATTCCTTTTTAGTCCATATCTGATGCTCTTTGCCTGCTTTCCTCGAGCATTACCATTATTTTTTCCCCGTCCTATTGAATTAACTCAGCTGTGTTTGGTAGCGCGGCCTCTTGCCAGTCGTGCGGGAGCTGTTCTGCCGCGCTTGCGTGCGCGCCGCACCTCGACTGCGCGCCTGTGCTCAAGCTAGCGTTGCTAAAGTAACCTGATGGTGCACCAATTCGGAAGTTTCATCATAAAATGTAACAAATCGATAAAACTAGCAATTAAACTTAAAATAACTCAATACGAAGCTCGAAGTAAATTTTCATGGTCGATTAGTTCTGAGTCCAGCTTATGAGCTGGTCAATTTTAGTTTTCTACACGGTTCATTCACGTGAGATATGTTGGAAGTAAGCGTCAACAAAAATTTCAGAAAGATTCCTGCGAAGTATTACGAGCGTTTCTATTTCCCCTGCTCTTGATTGTACAAGATTTTTAGTCAAGCAATTACTCTCAATCATTGAAAACTTTGAAACATTTGTTTTAAATTTTCAATATTAAACAATAAAAGTACTCACGTTACAATGGTCCCAGGATCAGCATGAGGTGAAGATACCACACAGCGCTGCCTAGCTTCAGCCACTCGAAACACTTAATAAATTGATATTAACGGCATTCGTTCATTTAGACTTCCGGGAATTTCTACCAAGTTCATTAAATTTCTGAAATTTCTCTTAAAAGCCCTCTGAATAATTTCACACTTGTTTATTTACATGTATATGCGTAGGCTATGGATACAATTTCCGGGCGATTAAGACAAATCTGCAAATTATTATGCAATTCAAGGGTTGGATTGAAATACAGAGCATTACAAGAGAAAGTGGCACTTACCTGCGCTGCATGGATAAATTTCTAATTATACATTCAATAAAATGCACGAGCAACGGGTTATAATGAGGGAGACTTAATTGTTTCGATCAGGAAAAACAGCCAACGCATTTCAACTACCCATCAGGTCAATGTGAGGCACATCAGACAGTCAATAAAGGTTCTGTTGTTTTGTACTATTCATAAGCTTCAACACCCCGGGGCGTAGAAGTGAAAATAGAACCTTTATCATTTGCCTCTATTAATTTTCAAAATAACGAAGAATCTCGGGGTAAATAGTTAGAAAAAAAATTTCTGCAGGCTGGAAAAAAAATCTCAAAACTCTTGCCCTGTGTGACTCTTAGTGACCGGTCACTACAGGACAAGTACGATCTATGAACTAAAGCCAATTCAGCCAGAACGTAACGAAAAATTGTAGGGAACTTTGAAGAAATGCTGCCGTGGAACAAAGTTCATTAATTATTCAGTCGTGTAGCAAAGTCTCACACAGCACATGGGCTAACATGTGTTATGAAAATGAAAAACGGCTGGAAACACAGAGATAGTTAATCAACAATTGACAACTTACCAGCAGATCAGCGCATGATACATTTAGTCCACGTTCGTAGGTCACGACTTTACATAAGCAAAGTTCAACGAATTTCAATAAAAGTAAGATAGCAAAAATCACTGATAAAAATTTCATCATACTGAGAACGTTTCGGGCTAATGCCCGTCATCAGCTCATTAAAAGAATCTGACACATTTCACTGAAATAGAAATGAACTTAAATGTACAAAAAGGCATAAGCACGGATTCATAAATAAAATAAATTAAAAAGTAAAAATGCAGTAAATCCCGGATAATGTACCTGATTATATTCAAAGAATTTCACACTGGGCTACAATCGACAAATTCATCAAACTTGAAAATACCACTTGTGAAAATTGAACGTGAAAAAAAGCTTGTTTTAGAGTTTGAAGCTGATTAAACATAGACAAATAACGCAGAGTAAAAGGTGATTAAGCCATGCACACGTGAAATAAAATGCTTTACGTCTGTTCAGGGGTTGCAATTTTTGACAGATAATAAAGTAGATCTTTGTAGCAACAAACTCGATGGCTAAGTACTCATACCTACCTGGTGGGTTTTCCTAATAACAAAGCTCACATTTTCACTTTAACTTCATTTCTAGTAAGTTTGCAGTTTCCTTCAAAAACGTGAATATTCTTCTAATTTAAAGAAAATCAGTGGGGGATTTTAATTTACAATGTCTCTGATCAATTTGCCCGGTTCCTTACAGAGACAGAAGTTTCCCTGACGCACAATTATTGTTGCAGCTTCGAATGGGGATAAGACTTGACCTATACAATAAATAAATGCTAAAGACTTGTGTAACCTTATGGCAAAGTAGTTGTGACAATGTTGAAGAAATTTAAAACCTATCTTGCCACACAATCTTGTCAAATTGAAATATCTCCAATCGTCGGTTTATTTTTCTTAACTGATGTTTAAAATTCTCAGGCATGATCAGCATAAATTGGCTCTGTTCTCCCAGATTGTATTTTGTACTTTTTTTAAATTAACGTAAGTTAAAAAGTTAATAACGCATCGAATTCCTGCTTTGTTGAGCATTTTTTCAGCCCGATTTCTTTTCTTTGAATTTTACTTTGTTCTAATGAGCGGTATATAAAAGAGCTTTCGTATTTGAACTCCTCTTTCACTGATAGGCTCACTTCAAAATTGAAAAAACGTAAAATTTAACAAAATAAAAAGATAAAACATGAAGTGCCATCAAGCAAGTGCTCGGCACCACCAACACACACTAGCAAATGCACAGAGAGAAACATTTACAATTTATTAGAGAATACCAAAACCATGCTGGGAAGATAAAACTGTGACGAGGAAATGATGTGAAGCCTCAGAAGACAATAAAAATGACTCTGAAAATCAATGATGTCATTGAGGGCACATGAAAACGGGTTTTTCTGTACATTTGTGGAGGTGGAATACTGAGTGGTGACTTGAAACATTGAAGCTAAAATGCTGTTGTGGGGAAAAGTGTTCGAAAATAATAACTAGGAAACTAAGTTCGTCTAATGAAAACTACTAGAAAATAATCAGCTATCTACCAAGCATCTAGGAAAGTGTTGCAATAGGGGTGAAATATACATACATTCATTGTCCGCAACGTACGCACTTTTAAGGGCGCCAATGCAGTACAAGTTTAGACCGGGGAAGCGTGTCAAGAAAAATTCTACAAAACTGCAACAATAGGCTTCATAACTCACAAAGATAGGGTTGAACCTCGGGAAGGGTTTGATGGGCTTAGTGGCGAAGTGAGCGGGCAAACCATCTTCGTTGAGCCTTTGATCAGGCTCACCCTTCTGGTTCTTCTTTTTCTTCTTGTTGCGCACAAACAAAGCCGCCTGCATCGTAGAGGAGAGCGCTTCAACGCCAGATTTCTTACTTGCGTGTTTCCTCTCGCTCCTTGCTTGATCTCAGTCTTGATGTGTGTTTTTAGTGCTTATTTCTTGCCTTGAACATCAAGGAGCTTACGTTCTGTAACATTGCGAAGTTACTAGAGAATCGTAGCTTGCTTCGACGCTGAAGATGTACATGTATTTAATCGAGTGTACAGTGAGGTCTTTTGCCCTTGTCCATCTATAATCCAGGAAATATTTCCACTTTAATAATGCACGAAAATTGTCAGACATTGCAGTGAAATAGCAAAAATTATTCAAATGTTGGTCTACAAGTAGAAATTGAATCCAGAGCTTTCACTGAACGTTGCTGGCGAAGAAGTCTGACATCTTCTCGTAGTACTTCAAAGATCTACCAGGGTGAACTATTTCGAAGATGTTGAGACGGCTAGCTTGACACTGGACTTCGAGTCATGACAGACTCCAGATCATGAGAAATCTCTCTTCTCCGCAGTGATTCACTTGCTCCTGAGTGGGTGCTTAGTATTTCTTGTTAAATATTTCTAGTTCAGTGAATTGTTTTATTAAGTTCAACATGATCTTTCAATAAATAAATGACTTGTTAACTCATTTGAGCAAAAACTTTGATGCTGTCAATCACATGCTTTTCCACCAAATGTTGGTAGCTCACCTGACGGACAGGACTGTCAATTATTCGTTATGTTTCGTCTCCTTGTTCACGAGAGCTGGAAATCTGCCCCACTATATACGAACACTCATTTGAAGCACAAATGAACACTAATTCTTACTTATTTTATTGTTAAACTTTATTAGAAACAAACGTTCATCTGGCATCTACTTTTGTTTCAAGTAAAATATCAGTCTCCATTGTTCCGTTTATGTTCTAACGAATAAATTCACGCCTAGATTATGAGTATAGATGTTAACATTGATTCACTAGTTCTATTGATTGGAATGAGTCAACAAATATTGTAAACGTTTTGTTTTCATGGATAAAGTTTATAAGACAGAACTTTGAAAGAAACATTTGCACAAGTGTGTAACTCGTTCAAAAATGTTGTCCAGTTCGTTAAAGTAGAGAGAGAGCCTTCAAAGCTATCGCACATTTTTTGAAAAATTTCCTGGCACTTCCCTCATCATTCTTCTTGTTTCGAAACATTTTCAGTTCAATAGCGAGCAAGCATCGAAGAATATCATCTCAGTGTGACACTAAAAGAGTAAAAGATAACAGAATTCTATAATCACCAGCACAATTGATATCGCTGCTGCATGATTCGGGCAGCAGAAGGACTGCTTCTTCAAGGTTTTATTAGGATAAAAATTTATTGGTCTAGGATCACTTGATCATGTTCAGACAAAGTCTCGGCCAAGAAGTGGACGGTTTTGATTGCTTACTGATGGTTTAAAAAATAACAAGGATGTCTTCCGCGCAAGGTAATTTTACAAAGCTTGACTTGAAGCACTGGAAGTGTTCATCTTGGTGTGTACGTTGGGAAATACTGAAACTATTTAAACGAGGAACAAAACACAGTTATAATGTTCGCTGCATTTTTTACCTTTTCCAGAGTTTGCATCGCAAATGCTAGTGATTTGTTCCACGGTGTGACTAAAAAAATTTGCCAAAAATTTGCCATCAACTCGTAAGTGAATCGAAAACAAGCAGGTACTACACGTAGAGCAAAGGGCTTCGTGTTCAATGGACCTATTCTGACTTAGGACTCGTGACGCCATGGAGGAGTAAATTAGGCGGGTCTGGAAGTTTCTGCACATGAAAGGTCGAATGTGTACCTTAAATTTATGGTAAATATTGGAGATCAAGGGAGATGTATAACGAAGGTTGTGTGCAGGTGCGGCAGGGAGATGGTAAGCGAAGTCCCGGGCCTCAAACAGCGAGCTCCTGTGGGCAGGAACAAGCCTCGCATGAGCACACAACCAAAAGCTCCACCTCTCCGCTCCACCTCACTCAGCGGCTCTGGGTGAGTGTTCCGAGCGAGCTCTGCTTTTCCGGAAACTACAACATGGAGACACTTAGATCATTTAGAGAAAACTTCAGCAATTTCGAAATTTTCTCGTTGAAACTTGAGAGCTCTTGAAAAAGTTTGCCCAAATTCTTGCTCAAAATTCAAGTAGTTATTTTACTTGACGAAAACATTTAAAGCACATCAATTCTGGTAAAAAAGTTATAAATGAGTGATTGCAATCTAAACATTTAAGCTGAGTCTCTTCCTGAGATTACTGTAAATTTCTTTTATTTCTAAACTCAGATTTGAAATCGCTTGAATATGTTAAAGCTGTTGCAAGCGAACGAGCCTTCACAAGTGGCAAAAAATTTTAGCAGGGCTTTGATGCAACGTAATGCGACTTACAACAATTGATTCATGAGTTTCGCAAAAAGACAAGTTCATGGTTGACTATTGATGATAAAAACTTTTTCAGAATTTTTGAGGGTCTAACCTGCAACACTAAGAGTATATTGCCCCGGGTCTTCGCTCAGCCAGTGTGCAAAAATTTATAACATTTTGAAAACACTGATCACTTTTAAAAAGCTGTGACATTCATCAGGAGTGTGGCAGGCTACGTCAATAAGCCAACACCAATTATAATTTCATTATATTTGAATCGACACTCAAAAACATTTACGTTGGAAGGCCTGTGAAAACATTTAAAAGCTAAAAAAATTGCCCCAAAAATGGAGTGAAAAACAGCAGTACACCAAAAATACAGTATAAAAACTAATCTTGACACTCAACACAAAAGGCGTATACAAGGAAAGCTTAAAACCTAACACGAATGCAGTACCTTTATTGATGCTGTACGTCAGAGCTACTTAAACTTTGCTCACACTTAGCAATGGTGCTATTCGGATTTATAAACGTGACACGGACATTTTTTTTTGTTTAATTCAATTGAATTGGAGTGAAAATTGAAGAAATACGCAAAATTTGAGTAGCTCAGCAGTGGTGACATTGAGAACGAGCGAAGAGACATCTTACCTTCCGACGGGAGCTTCGCGCGTAATGCGGCTTCTTTGTAGGCTGAAATGTGCCACCAAGAATTGAACGTGAGAAAACAGTGGCCATAATAATTACAAAAATCAAGTTCTCTATTGGAAAATATTTCATATTTAAACAGCGCTATGTGGCTATTATCATTATAGAATAGAGACTAGAACTAGTGCTACCTCGTTATCACTATCTCTATAGAAATATCTGCATATTTACAACGGATTTATTATTTGATATCACTCAATGCTATAAATGAGCGTCAAAAATTCACACAAAAAATTGATTCCAAGGAAAAATTAGCCCAAAGTAGGTGATAGGGAATGAAAAAAAAAACACCCTTTTTTCAGAAGATGCGCCTTGCCAACTTAAATGTTTCAGGAAACAGTCATTTATGCACTCTAATTAGAATAACTATTACTTTAATATATTTCGAAGTCTGATTTTGGTAGCCTTTCTCTAAACTTTTTTCTTGACTTTCCTTGTAATGCATATTATTACCACATCGCTTGCAGAGTATCGCACTAGACAATTGCATTTGAATAAAAAACCCTTTACGAACAATCCTAATTTATTTTGTCCATTTTCTTGCATTTTATCATTTCGATCCGTTCAGTTAACAAGTTTTGAGAAGCCAAATTGTGCGAAACCTCAACTAACATTGTTCTAGATTTATTTTATGTATTTGTAATTCTGATATGTAAGCCTTGAATTGTGTTCTAACTCAGTAAATTTCAGAAAGAAAATACTTTCCTCGAAACAATTTGATTTTTTGAAAATATAAAGGAAAGAAAAAATCATTTACTTTCCCTTGCCTAAAATTTTCTTTTGATTACGAAAGAAAACTTGCACAACAGCACAGACTATGGAGCACAGTTGACTGACTGAGCCTCGAATTCTGTGTAGCAGAATTCTGGAGCATTTCTCAAGCATCTTATGAACGCAAAAGAACTCCTTTTCCAAATTAAACCATTTGTCCTGTTCAAATTCAGAAATTATACGTAGTTATATCAGTCATGCTTCCTCTAAATTAGTATTTTGCACTCGAATATTGAATTCAGATAATTCCATTAACCTTATTAGCCTTGGCAATGTTGAAGTGATGAATGCATTTTGACAAAAATTTGTGATGCAAAGATAGTGAAATATTAGGTTTAAAGTCCGTAGACTATTTCCACTTAAGACCATGACTGTGTACACTTTATGTACACTCTCCTGTGCTAATAGCTCAAAAACACGCACAAATTTTAGGCTTCCATAACCATGAAGACAAAATCACTTGTTTACTCAATTTATTCAATATTTCATCTAAATTAACTTTTCTAACCACCGTAGCAGAGGACGTTGTTTGACCTTCCATAATAATTCCTGAACATATTTTAGAAATGCAAATTCTTAAGGGTTACATTTCATTTGGTACACCGTGTCGCCGCATTGAGCGTTCGCTGGCGCACTGTGTGCAGTAGTGCATGTACTGCCACACTGTGTGCAGTAGTGCATGCACTGCCACACTGTGCAGTAGTGCATGCACTGCCACACTGTGCGACACAATGTACCCACCGTAATGGCACATAGTGTGCAGAATAACACACATAATCTCAGTGCACAGTACTTGAGCACTCTGCTCTAAATTTGTAGTATCACAATTGTTTCATGTGCTGTTATAAGCGACATTTGTTTTCTACGCTCAGAACCAAACGTAAGCGCCTCACATCCAACTATGCGGAAATGTAACCCAAATCACCATTATAGGCATGATCATAGAACCAACAATTGATTTCCTCTAGAATAACTTCAGTTATCTGAATAATGGAGCGTTTTGAAGAATATGGGCAGGGTAAGTGTGTTTTACTCAATAGTTATAGTAGCTGCCTGTACGCTAGCAGGGAAAAGGTGAGTCTATGGCATTTACTTTTGTAAGGATCAAGAGATATTTTATGCTAACATTTAGAAAAAAATTGCATCCTAAATCAGACTCTAACATTTAATGTATTAATTCTAAGCTTATTTTTCTTGAACTCTCAGGCAAGTTTACAATTACCTTTTGATGGCGGCTACGAAGTTTTGCGAGCGCAGAAAATATACGAACATAAAAGATGTAATGGCACGGGTGAAATTTACACTCAATTCGGACAATAACTGTTTTTGATGCGGAACTGCAGAAATTCGTATAAATTTGCCAGGTTGAATTTGTAAAAGTTTCAAACCTCCATACTTACTCAATGAAATCCCACATAAGTGCAAAAAGTAGATCTTAAAACCAAAAATCGATCAGATAACATAAAAACGTGGCCTAATATTGGGCACACTCAATAGATTATTCATGAATCTTAAACGACCTTCTCCTCTCCTTTCAATATTTCGCATCAAGCACACATACGTAAGTGTAAAGTGCTCGATATTATTAAACACTCGAGAAAGCACTCTGTTACATCTGAATAAGCTAGAGGAACTGTTCGCTAATGCACGTGGTACTACACGCCAATGAACAATTCAAGAGCAAGAAAATATCTGCACCTTGTCTTAAAAATGTGGTCCCTACTTTACATTTGCAAAAAAAGTGAATTCCTTATATTTCTGTGCTGTCAGCAATGATTATTGAAAATGTTTTATAACCTCGTTATGTCGGGAATGACTTGGACAGCTAATGTGGTGAATAAGTCACGGCTGTAAATTAGGTAGGCGGTGACGTGAATTCACACTGTCGGTGCACCATTCATTTGTGCATCTCCTCTTTCGGAGAATTAGCTCAATTTTTCAAGGGCAGTCGCCCGATCCTCCATATTTAATTTAGTCATTTCAAACTTTAACTCAAATTTTATCAATTCACGCTGAACAATCGATTTATCGATTTGATTACTCCCACATTATTTCCAGTATGTTCTGAACTGCCGTCTAGCATTGCTTGCATGACCAGAACTGCAGTCAACACTTCAACTTAGTCTGAAAATTTGCTTTGTGTTTGCAAACTTCATAGATTAGATTTCTTCTAATTTTTAGAAAGATTTGCATCTTGTTCATGGATTTGACGCTCGCCATCTTTAAAAAACATTAATAATTTGAAAACTAGTATTCATTGCATACAGCTTTAAGCCATGTGTTCGTAGTCCAAATGTAGTGGTCATTGGATATAGTTGTTTTTTATCATCCACAAATCAATCGCCCATTTAATGAAAACCTTAAATCGCCCAACTAACCTGGTCTCATGGTCTGTTATGAATTGAGCTGGCAATCGTAATAATGTTCACTAGTAGAACATACGAAGCACGATTGTACATCCAGCCGAAGATCTCTCATAAACGATCTTCTTGAAAAAGAATTGCGACGCAAGCAATTTTCTCTCAAGTAGCTTGACACAAAGTACTGCCACGCTTAATTGCAAAGTGGCTGCGGAGAAAAAAGGAACGAAAAAATTGAGCCAGAAAATTATCATTTACAGTCTGTGTGCTCGTATCGACCGGACGCTGTGCAGTAGGGTAAAAAAGAAAAACATTTCGTGACAATGTACGTCCAGCACATAGTGTTGCCACAACACCTTGCAAATCAAAGCCAGGAGCTAAAGACTTTTCAGGATTGATTTTACGTTAGACACTCAGGTGTCGTTTACTGCGTCCTACAAGACCGACAAATTACACTCGTGATACGGCACCAGGATTCTGTAGAGTAAACATTCTAAAGAAAATTGACCATCATAATGACTTCATTCTGCTTTGAAACATGCTGTGAGTCTGATTTACCACGAGCTAATTTTCTGTAGAACAGGTAAGTAGAGTTTTTACAGCCCAAAAACGCAATCAGTTTGTAGACATCGCACAGTCGTGCTTTAAGCAATGTTGCCTTGTTATGAACTGTAGATTAAATGTTCAACTCAAGCACTTTTGCAAGTTCAAATGGCGAATTCAAATATAAATATCGCATTAAGAAAATTGAAGGGACTGATGGAATGATTTCATCAAGGTTGAAGCAGCAGTGTTTTTATCTTTCATTTGTATTCACATGTTCCTTCAATGGCGGCCCAGGCCGTAACTCTGAAACAAGAACCACAATTACAAAACTGCTGAGCGAGTGGGACTGGAGTACAATGCCAGTATAATAAGCAACACAATGGAACATTTTTGGGCTGATTAAGGTATTGAATGATTAACATATTTAAAGCAAAACATAACATTTCAATCCTTATATTTGTTTTTAAATTGAAAAAAAACAAATTTACGGTAACCTTGTTGATTGCGTTATGGTGCATGTAAACGTAAACGACATTTACGCTGACCCAACGATTAACAAAGCTATTAAATTCGGTGCAAGGCTTAATCATTAACTAGAAATTTTTAGAATTACTTTTTCTGTTCAACATTTTAAGTTTCAGAAGTAAGTAAGATAGAAAAGATTTGAGAATGCTTTGAAAAAGTTCAAAATTAGAAAAGGTTTCCCTGTCTAGCAAGCTCGGACATATAATGTGTTGGTCGTGAACGACTGAGATGAAGTACTATCTATGAACGCAGTTTTCAATGAGAAGCACTTGCACTCACAGAATTTATTGTTTTAATGCTGTTACATTGTTAAACACTGAATATTTGAGACAAAAACTCCTCTTGCCTCACAAAAAGACGAAAAAAATTCGAAGGTCTAAAAAATAAGTTTTGATAATAGTGTCCAGCAATAAATAATTGTGTCCAGCAAGGAAAGCATTTTGAAAATATTTTACGCTCATTAGAAATAGTTGAAATTTTCAGTTAGAGTACGATAGGAAAACAAGAATTTCGAAAAATTGAAGGGTGTAAACACATTCTTCGAGTCAACATAATTTTAAATTTTTAAATTTATCAAAATTATTATTGAGGATTCTCGTAATTATTCAAGTTGAGAACTCTCGTAATTATTAAACATCTTCAGTTGTGGAGTTAGCACAACAGTCAGTTTTCTTCAGAATGATTCGGCAAGCTCGGAAATTTGGAGCTGCTTATCGGTCCTCATACAGTAAGGAGCCATTTTGGAGTTCATCAGTATTAGTTCATTATTCATTTTAGATTTTATTTGTATTATTTCTTTACATCTTTTAGAGTTGATTTATATTAGTTCATAATTAATTTCAGAGTTGATTTGTATTAGTTCATAATTCATTTCAGAGTTCATTTGTTATAGTAAAACTGCATGACAACATTTGAGTGCTAATTAGGTAGTAAAACCCATTTTGAGCTCACAGAAAATTCTAAATTTTGTTTACATCGGAGAAACAAAGAACCGTGGAAAAGGACTGTCAGCATTTGATAAAGAACTCATCATTGGGTCTCATCAAAGTGGAAAATAGCCTCGGAATATTTGTACAGCAACTAATATAAATATCGAAAAGAAACAAAGAACAGCAGCACGCCGGAAACAAGAGGATCAACCCTGGTCATCTCGTGAAAATTGTGGAAGCCTATCATTCTGGATGACAGAGACAGACGCTTTTGGTGAGATTGCAGAAGAAAAATCGGCTTTCATCAACGCAAATGACAGCTAGGCAGTTTGCGAAGATCAATGATAAATTTCTCAAAAAACTGTGCGTCCAAAGTTAGGGCAAATAAATTTTGGAAATTGACGAGTCCACCAAAGATGCATTAGTATAAGTAGTAAATCGAAAAAATCGTTTATCTTTTGCTTTTGAACAATAAAATTAGGCTGTAAAGGATTTCTAGTTTTTAATGTGATTCAATGAGTTCATATTCACTTTCTTTTAGGACGGAAGGCATGGCATGGCGACGGCCAAATGAAGCTATGGATCCATCTTACATCGTCCCAAATGCTCAGGCACAGGGATACAGTGTAATGTTTCGGGGATGCTTTTGTTGGGATGGACATGGATCTTCTCTTCTNNNNTTGGTATCAAGGGGATCCTTCAGGACAACAATGCTTGCATCTACAAAATAGAACAGTTCTAGATTGGTTTATTTCGAATTAGTGACCAGTTGAGCACATGAACTGGCCACTAGACTTACAAGCCTGATCTTAACCACGTTGAGATTTTATGGGACGAGCTCGAGAGGAACTTGCGCGGATCATCACCTCTTCTTTCAGCATTGCATCCTTTGGGGGACAGGTTACTTCAATTATGGTCAAAAATAGAGCATCAGTTGATTTAAACTCATGTTTAATAAATGCTGGGATGAATGAAAGCTGTAATTCGAGCTAGACTGTACATTTACTTTCTAATCAATTCCTGAACACCGCTCTATTTGCTACTTAGTGAGTGAAATTTGAAACTTCTTTAATTAAGCGCCAGCTAACTGCTCCCCTGAATGGTGAGGCTTGCGTACATTTTAGGGTCCAGTGCCGCACAGCCTACAGAGTTGTCCCCAGCCTCGTCTGCTACCGATGTCTGGGAGCAGTAACTCTCTATTTTGAATTAGCCTTAACTTAAACTGTTCAGTTTTCAGTCTTAATGCCGTGTTAAAATTTTGAGAATTATACTGATTTGATACCAATTCGTTGGTCAGGGCTTTCACAATTTCAAATTTGGGTGGAAAACATACTACCATTCTTCCAGCTTTGTTACGGCGTTGCTGTGTGAGTATTTTTACCTTGATTTTTATTTCTTGAAAATGAAAATTTTTCTGAAGGATCGTGACACGTTTATTTTGCTATTAAGGAAATTTTCCATGGACGATTTATTAGACTTAATTTCTGAAAATGAAATAATTAGAAAGCCTATCGTATAAACACGGTGCCATTTCCCTCTCTCTCAGAATGTTACATCTCTTTCATGCTCTGAGGGACGATCTATCCCAGAACTCCATTGTATTGCTGTCGTCATACATTGAACTAAATTAGGTGGTAGAAAAATTTTTTAAGCAACGGTAGATGTCTTGACACTCAGGATCTGGGTCAAAGCCAGCCAAATTGCCGAGGAAATTAGCAATATCTGAAAATGGCCGATAAATGATGCCGCTATTATGCGGAACTGCTCTAGAATGGCACCTGTCCATGCAACGGCGAGGGCGATAATGAGGACAAATTGATGAATCCCAGAAGCTGCGAGTTACTTGCATGTGACAGTCCTATTAGATCAGTAAATGTGGACTGACTGGCTAACTTACAGAATAGCCTGCAGGCTAGGATGTGTTGCAAAGGTATAATGACGTGTTGAATAAATATGGGCCAATCTATTCTTGTAAAGTTAAACCTGGTGAAATATGACAAGTTTATGGAGCTAAGGCGGGACCTCAATATGTGATCTGAACACAGGTAGCTAGCTAAAATGAGATACCAGTCAGTGTATACAAATCAGTAAGGTACATGAGGCGAAGAAGCAGATCTGTTTTGTGATAGAGACATTCGTGAGCTATGAACCTATGTCGACTGAAGTACTAGAAGCCGAATGGACCTAAGAGCTGCAATAAAAGACACCTGGCAAAATTATTTTAAATTGGAAAATGACAAATGTAATAGTAAAACAAAAAATAAAAGCATTTATTGGATCACAGTTCAAAGAAATTATAAAACCCTTTCACAATTGTTGAGCAATCAAAAAAATGTGAGAGATGAAGAATTGACAACGTGACACAGCTCATAGAGGAACAGCTACTTCTACATTTTCAAATTTTTATGAGGATCTTTTAACTTTGATCAGAGGTAACTAAATAACCTTGAAGGCTATTTGAAATTCTGCTTAACGTGGGTGACTTCTCAAGATCGCTAAAAAGTTTGTGTGAGTTGGAAATTAGTTAATAAGTCACGTATCGAGCGGATATTTTGTTCTGAGCATGTGCTAAAAACGAACAGGGAAAGTATTAAGGAAAAAGGGTAGGACTGGATTACCCCTATAACAAAAGAAATAATGTGATCCACGTGAAGGAGTTATCGAACGGAGTTGAGAGGGAAGTTTTGCGGTGACGTTGCCATTGGTAGGCAATGATAGACTGGCGTCTGATGAGAAAGCGATGGCGTCACGAAGGCAATGGCGGTGCAGCAGAGGCACACCGAGGGACGGATGGATGCGACAGTCGGACAAGGGAGGAGAGTTGTAGGCACTCGAACACTGCACTGAAGGCCGTATCATGTGGATAATGCTCGTCAGCTCTTCTGACTGATTAACTAAACCAAGTGAATATGAGATTGACGTCTGTCTTTCGGAATCTGATTTCACCCTCACTGATATTTTGTAAAGTATGATACTGTGCAAGGACATTCGCTGCAACGTGTCTGGGCATATTAAAATTATATCATTAAGTACAAAATAGCTGAATATCTGAGGAAATAACTTGACCCAGAAGAAGCGAATGTACTTCAGTAGGATGATGTATCTGCGGTGGTAAGCAGAAGATGACTTAACTTCCTGATGCTCGCAGCTTAGTCATTCCTCGGTAGGTGAGGGAGTATCACTTCTATAAAACAACTCATATCATAGTCATCAATTGAAAGACTGTAATCACACAATGGTTTTATTCATTGAAAGGCATATCACTGTACGTGAATATATATTAAATACACAATGCAACCGTTCTCATATCTATTAATATCGAGTTTAAACAACAGAGCTTCAGTCGTGTTGCTCACAGACATCGGAGTGTCATTTCTCGGGGCATCAACAGCAGCGTTGGTTGAAGACACGACATTCGAGTGAATGTCACTCAATGCTTGCCGTGGTGGAGTTTTAATTCAACACAAAATCATTTATCTTCAGTGGAAAAACTTTTAATGTGTTTTATTTACAGGTGGCCTTGGTAACTGATGACACAAGCAATCAAATTCGTGCGGCAGTCTATGGAGCGAAGTTGGGCACACCGCCAGTAATGAGGTGAGTTGCAACGGCAGGCTTTGTTGTGCTTAGCTGCAGCAGCGGCAGACCTTGACTTAGTTACTGCAATAGTAGACCTTGACTTAGCTGCTGCAACGGCAGACCTTGACTTAGTTAATGCTATGGCAGGCCTTGACTTAGTTACTGCAATGGCAGGCCTTGACTTAGCTGCTGCAACTGCAGACCTTGACTTACTTACTGCAATGGCAGACCTTGACTAAATTGCTGCAATGGCTGACCTTGACTAAATTGCTGCAATGGCTGACCTTGACTTAGTTACTACAATAGTAGACCTTGACTTAGTTACCGCAATGGCAGACCTTGACTAAATTGCTGCACTGGCTGACCTTGACTGGGTTGCTGCAATGGCTGACCTTGACTAAGTTGCAACAATGACAGACCTTGACTTAGTTGCTGTAATGGCAGGTCTTGACTAAATTGCTGCAATGGCTGACCTTGACTAAGTTGCTACAATGACAGACCTTGACTTAGTTGCTGAAATGGCAGGTCTTGACTAAATTGCTGCAATGGCTGACCTTGACTAAGTTGCTGTAATGGCAGGACTTGACTAAATTGCTGCAATGGCTGACCTTGACTAAGTTGCTACAATGACAGACCTTGACTTAGTTACTACAGTGATAGACCTTGACTTAGTTACGACAGTGATAGACCTTGACATAGTTGCTACGATGGCAGGCCTTGATTAAGTTACTGCAATGACAGACCTTGACCACGTTGCTGCTGTGGGAGACCTTGACTATAAGATGCAGGAGCTGTAAACTATGAGTGGCTAATACCATGCATAGATACCAACGCACGGACTGAAAAAAAACTGTTAAAATGTGCTCTCATGAGTCAATTTTTTGGCTTTTATGTCAAATAATGTAATTTATACGTGCGTTAGGATTGGTTTCTGCTGTGAGAACGATGAAATAGTCAATTAGAGTCTAGGCTCCTCATAACGACTGCACACTCGGACATTCGGATGCCTGTGTAGGGACATGATCTCTTTCACTCCACAGTGTTAAGCTCAGCAAATCTTGTGTTTGTGAATAAGTAGGAATTCATCATCTAATAGCATCCAATTGACGTTGAACCCTAACTCAGTGGAAAGCTCCGAACACGGAAAAAATGCATCACAACTCCTTCTACAAAAAGCAACTCGTCGTAGTCATTGGATTTGAGGAAACGCACACGAGTGCGCTCTAATTCTGAAAAGTTACTAAGCTTTCAGGTACACAAATTTAAAACATGCGTGTAATTGAAAATATTGTCGTTAACTGCGACAAAATTAAAGGTGTCGTCTTCTAACATATATAACAAATCGATGACCGTATTAAAGTTACTTAATTCTCATCCTGAAATTCAAGTGACATAATGAATGCATATGTACATGTAAATGTGTATATCTATAAAATCTATTTCAGAGAGGTGGTCAGTCACGAAGTCGAACGGCAAGGTATAGTTCCTCGCAAGTGAATCATAAAGGGCGTGACCCCAGCGTCGACATGAACTGGTGTTCAAGGCAAGAACAAGCTAGCACATCTTACTTTTGTTCAGCTACATTTTAGCACCTAACGGTCGCATACGGGAACATCATAAAAAAGCATTTCTAATATACAGGGTTACTACAAAATAATGGAAACACCTAGGAAGATTGGCAAAAATGTTTTATGTTGTGTAGGTCTAACTTTTGAGGCAATCACAGCCTCAATTCTCAGAGGTGTTGATTTATAGAAATTGGGAATTGTTTCCAAAGGAATTCTAGCCCATTCTTCAGTTAAAACACCCTCCAGTTCTTTTAGGGACGATTGGGGCGGAAATCGACTTCTTACTTGAATCTCTAAAACCGACCATAAATGATCGATAATGTTGAGGTCTGGGGATTGTTGTCGTCAAATGAGATGCTCAACTCCATTACAATGTTCCTCGTGCCATTCTTTAACAATTCTAGCTGTATAATCAGAGAAGTTACTTTTCTTAAGGCGAATGATCATTAGGAATTTAAAAACGAAGAATGCACCACACATTGAAATCATATTTAATTAAGACTCTTTTTTGGATTCTAAAATTACTAAAAGCGGCCATACGTTCAGTTCATCTGTCTATCGCAAACCTACATTCACTGGTTTGGGCTTAAGCTTTTTTAGTTTCTGTGACTACAGATTCAAAATTTATACTATAAAAACCTTGTTAAATCGTGCATTCCATATTTGTTCTAATTACGTTGATCTTCATATGGAGTTTTCTTTTTACAAAAATTTTTACGAAAAAATGGGTACCCTACGTCTATTGTCAACGTTCATATTAAAAAATTTCTGGCTAGAAAATACTCCGTCACAAATGCCGTGATAGAACCTTTGCAGCGTCTTTATTGCGTTTTCCCGTATTTTGGAGACTATCCTGATAAAATGTCGCGAGATTTAGAAATTCTTTTTAAACGTCATTTTCCTGCTGTAAAACTGTGTATTGTTTCTGTTAATTCACTTAAGGTTG
>JACJUY010003210.1:11359-24627 GCA_014220935.1 Platorchestia sp. MABIK | reverse complement strand
GTCCTGTGGATTTCCCAGAAATAGCACGCCAGATCATCGCAGAGCTTCTGCCACGTTTTACGGTTGGGAGAAGTCAGTCTGGATTGAAGGCTTCTTTCGGCTGTCTCCAAACGTACACACAGCGGGCGGTAGGAAATTAGGCAAACTATGATTCGGCAGAAAGAATCACATTTGTCCACTGATCGACGGAGCAATTCTGGCGGCTTCTGCACCACTCTAATCGCTTCGAAACATTTGTCTATGAAAGAAGAGGTTTTCTAACTATTGCAGCTCTTAAGGGGAATCCAGATTTGTGCAGCTCCCAACGACCATTTTTTGTAAAAACTGGGCTCTGTAAGTGTTCATTGAGCTGTACGGTGATTTTCGAAGCCGTGGTCTTGCGACCCTCTCTAACAATTCGATTTATAGTCCGACGGTCTCTCTCAGACAAGTTCACTTTTGGCCGGACCTGTGCTTTGCTGAAGACGTTTCTCCTTCTCATTCAAAGGCAGTTATTAAATTTGAGACACTACTTTTTGAAACGCCAAGTATTCGGGCAGTTTCTGTTACACTAGCGCCTACCATACAAGCACCAACAACTTGGCCTCTTTGAAAGATCGAGAGATGTCTCATTTTCATATATTATGGCCAACGTTTTTGAAATATCTTTGAAAGACAGTCATTTTAAATAAACAGATCAAATAACCAAAAAAATAATCACAAGCATTAAAATATGTCAAGTTTTGATTCTTTAAAACATGTTCAAAGCTTATGATGCCAAAATGTTAGGTGTTTCCATTATTTTGGCTAACCCCCCTGTATTTACTTTTCTTCAGTTTCGAAAAACTTTTTAATGCGAAATTTCAGCTTATTATCAGTAATTTGATTTTTTATATCCATAATTCGCACCCATGTATAAATAATTTAATCATGATTTGAAAACAAGTAATTTATTATAACGAGACAAAAATTTTTGCTGATCTTCGAAGTGGAACATAACAGCAAATTATTCTAAAAGTATCGCATTGGAATTTTTATTTTATAATTACTTTATAACCTCATCTACTCTATGACCTCAAATCGAATAGTATTCAATAAATGACTTGGAAAATAGATGGTCTCATGTGGCAATGTTAGGAACTTGGTGTTCAGATTTTTAAAAGAAGCATTTCTTTTAATATAGAAGAAAAATAATTTTCCAATAGTAAATCATTCTAAATATAATCTGAATTTTCGAATATAATTGTAAATACTGTTTACAATGGAAAATAATGTTCTTAAATAATTATTACTGAAAATTTATCTCATCAAGACTCGATTATATTGCACCATTAGGTGCCACAGTTTGTGACCTACATAAAGTTACAGTGGTCCAACTAGTCATTACTTTGTTGCTTTCAGATCAACATGGATGCGGGGACATTTTATGGATTCAGAAAAAAAAATTTCGGCATTGCCATTGAAGGAAACGAAAGATATCATACAAACATCCTGCAACAAACGAATAGCAACTGTTACTCTTCTTATTCCTGAGCTAGTTGTTTTGATATTCCCTAGTGATTAAGAGCAGTGTGACGGCCAAGAGAATGAAATATGTAAGCCAGCAGGTGAGCTAGAAATTGCATTTAGCTATCGTTTCAAAGAAGAAAATGAGACCGATGATGAAGCTGTCAATAGTCGAGTTGGTTGTGGTGTCTACAAATGAAGGGAAAATTCAACTTTTCTGCTCTTTTATCTTCAGAACTGCAGCGGAATATTTTTGAACAATTTCCAGAGTTAGCAACAAAATCGTGTTGCGAAATATGGAACTAATTTTTTTACTGATATTTTATTTGAACATATCACAATGCAAACAATATTGTGTGCCAAGAGAGATCAAAATGATGTTTACTTTGATGTAACTGCTTGTGACATCAAAAATTTGGTAGGCATCATCCTCTTTTCTGGTTGTCATCTTGTTACTTCAGAAAGAGATTATTGGAGTGACCAATCTGATCTAAAAGTGTCATTTCTTTCGGAGAAAATAAGCAGAGACAAGTTTTTGACAGTCAAGAAATATTTTTATATGACTGAAAACCAAAATTTAGAAGTAGGAAATAAAGTGTCTAAAGTTACATTTCTCTTTAAACCAATGACTAATAATTCATGCCACTGGCGTGTATTTCATCAGAAACTAAGCATTGATGAATCTATGGTCTCATGTTTTGGGAAGTACGGTGCTAAGATATCCATCACTGACAAACCGATACGATTCGGTTATAAAACATGGGCCAAATGTGAAACTGATTGATATCCAAACAAGTTGGGCATCTACACTATGAAAAATTCTTGTGGGCAACCCGGAAAATCTAAGGGGCAGCAGGTTGTCATAGACACACTAGAAGTTGTGAGAGAAAAACCTAAGCTCAAATATCACGAGACATACTTAGATAGTTTTTTATGAACGTTAAGCTTTAAGAATTATTTCCTGAGAATGGTTTTATTTATGAGGGAACTATTAGAGAGAACAGAACGAATGGAACTCCAAGTTCAATGATCTCAAATAAAACAATAAAAAAATAGATTCGAGGAAGTTATGATTACCGTTGAAATAAGAAAGCATTTGTCAGCATTATAAATATAGCTAGCAATTATTTCTAGCTAGCAATTATTTTTTTATAGCTAGCAATTATTGTACGTGAAAAAACGTAAAATTGAAGCTACACAACCTAATCTTATGCATTTGTACAATCAGGATGTCGGTAGGTGGATCCTAACTTCTTGAATAGGATTCTTTTCCTTAGTTTGTTTCTTGGGCCAACCGCTTGGCCACCTGTAGTATCGCGTTGTCCTTCTGCCCCGTCACTGGTGAGTTCTAATTCATGTCAACAAACGTAGTTCACTTGCCCGTACATTTAACTAAATCAAATGCCATGGTATTATGGGTCACCGGTTTCAATTTCTGTTTTGTTTGATTGCAGGCCTTACGAGCCCCCATTTCCCTTGTCGATCTAGTACGGCTCAGTGTAGTTCAGGTTCATCCAGTATTGCTCCTTAGTATTCAGTATAGCTCATTATTCAGTAGAGCTAAAGTTTATTCTTTAACTTAATGTCGTTTTGCTTAACCGAGTGTAACCTAGAATTATAGCTCAGTGAACTTAAATATTACAACTCTGCATAATTAATTTGTCGCAATATGTCTATTTCGTTTTTACTCTAATCCTTAATTTTGTGGTCGCAATAAAGTTTTGTTTTGCCTTTGTTTCCATTAAATGTCTGTAACTTTCGAGATTGTTTATCCTCGTTTTGTTCTACAAGAAATTTTAATCATGAAATCCCTCAAAGATAACGGTTTATCAATAGTCCTTTGCCCGTTTGGCTATATAAACTTTGGGCTAGATTTTGCCCTGACACAAGAAATGAAGGCTATGACTTGATGGATCGCCTTTTTTGGAGTTATCGGCCAACGATAAGAGCAAGAAAAAGTAGTGGTGGCCATTGTTAACAAATCTTTTCAATATTTCTATTCTATCAACCTAGATATTTTATTGTGCTTTTCACCTGGACAGAAAAAAAGATTACACATATTGACTTCAGCCGGGAGATTGCATTAGTTCTAATGGAATCTTCAACAAATAGAAAGCTATCAACTTGTGGAAATTACCATGATTTAGTGCAGGATATACGATATGATGAAGAAAATCATGACCAAATATTTTCCAAACAAAGGAGATGAGTTTTGTGCCAAAGAATGCAAGATCATAGTGAGTAAAATGCAAGCTGCGACTTCATTACCATAAAGGAACTCAAACTCAATATTTACCATACCAAATAATTTTCTGAATTGTGCTTACATAGCAAAAGTATCATCAAATATATTGTGTAACTTTCATTTGTCATGAAATAAAAACTTCATTCCCATCATCACTCTGATTTTTATCCAACATGTAAAATATAGGTTATATTCCTCCAACACCGAGGTTAACTAAATCAGGGAAAATTTAACTTCTGTGATCCTAAGTTCCCGAATAGGAACATGTCCGTATTTCCTCTAAATTTACCATGATTTTCTCAAGACTTGCTCAGGTACTTCCTTATGTTACAAATTGAATACCTTCAAAGTGAAGCAATAAAATTCAAAGTCCTTCTTGGTTCAGTCGGACGAAGGTTAGAGAATCAATTCTGTTGAGGTGTATGGCTTTTCCTGATGAACTTGGTAGAAAACTACTTTCATAGAACTTTTCTGGTACATTGTACTTGAGGCAGCGACGGAGAAGCACAGATTTCTAATGAAGTGTAAGTATTTAACCAAGTATTCGCCATAACTAATGAATTAGATTTGAAGGATGAATTATGTAGAGTCATGTACAAAAACGAGATTTTCAAAATATTTTGGAGAAATGCACTATTTTTTCTTTATTTATTTATTTATTTGAGTCACAGTTGTGCATGTTAATTATCGGAGTAAAGGAACCAGGCGAATAATGCTACTTTTACTATGTCGGCAATTGTGCTCCGAAATACGGAGTTGCTATGACCTGAAGTTTACTTCTAGAAATATGCCAGTGCTTTATCAGAATGCATTTTAACAAATTGCAGAAGAAAGTGTCACGAATGAGCTCGTATAAATTCCAAGGCGAATGTGACGCTTGAGTGCACTGGATAAATTATACAAGTGACTAAGAGAACTTGGTTGGCATGGAGACGGCAGTTTGAGAGAAACACTTCGGCGGTAGCAGGACGGTAGCTACCGCAGCGTATCTAATCGCTGCTACCCGAGTCTGCGTTCTACAGAGCTTTGAGCTCCGCTCTACCGTACATGGAGGAGCGATCAAGCATTTAAAAACTAAATTTGCATCTGCTAATTCAGCTTATGCGTTTTAGCTGAAACATTTTCCATACATTTTTTATAATAGACTTCAGTGTATTCCGTATACATGCCTTTTGAACGAACGTGCTAAGTTCAGTTCCCTCCTCAGCATGGAAATGCATGATCATAAAGCATCTGTAAAGAGGAAGAAGGTATTTTGAGATTCAGCGCTGAGAGTTTGTACTTTAACACAGCAACCGAAGAACGAGTAGAAAGTGATGCCCATTAAAAATCTGTATTTAGTTCAGTGCGCCAGGAACTCTGCTATCAGTGATGCAGTCAGTCGCTACAACAAATCTTCAACCACGAAATGGTCAGTATTCACTTCGGTACAAAATGACGAACGTGTTTTCATTATGTTTTCACTGCCTGCAACATTACTTGTACAAATGTATGTGAAGTAGGTGTGTCCTGTACATATATGAAAATACACTCAGTTTTCAATGTTGACCTGCCTGTGATGACTAGTTCATAGTTGAACTAAACTCTTCCGGCTGTCAAATCGTGTAAATTTTAATGAACCAAAACCAACAACACGAGGGCGGAACATGTATAATTTGGATTCAGTAGCACCTTATGCATTCAGCATTTCTGTGTTTACTACAGAACTCTTAAAGCGCTGTAAATAACTACCCTCCATGTTTAACAACAAATAAATGTATAAATTATTTATCTATATACATTTTTGATTTTGACCGTAAATCTATAAATTAATCTATTATAATAGCAAAGAAGTATAGTTAGCGACGAAATTATTCGTACACCCCTCGTCTTTCAAAACTTTCTAGAATTACTCAAAAACTATTGTTGCCACAGACATAACATTTTCACAGGGTGGGATGCACATATTAGTGACAATAGTACGAAGTTTCCAGAAAATTTTTATTTTTGAAAGATTTAACAAGCTGAACTTCAGAAACACGAAACGACAAAATATTCATACAATTGAGAACATTACATTTCATTGAGAAGTATTTACCACTACACTTGTTTTACTGAAATAAATTTGTGTCTAAAATATTATTGAACATTCTAGATGTGAGATCATTCTAGAAGATTTTGCCAGAGCTAACGGGGAACCAGAGGAGTAGAGCTTTGTCATTCGTACACTAGCGCCACGATGGGAAAAACTTTGGAACTCGATGTGGACCTCAAAATATTTTTGACTGCCACAAAGCTGGAAATAGTTACGGCGACATTTCTAAGCGTTTGAGCATCCCAAGATCTACAGTACAATCTGTTATAAAAAAAGTTTGCTAAGTTTGGCACTGTAGAAACGTTGCCTGGGCGTGGTCGCAAACTAAAGCTCTCGGTGAGAACTTCTCAAAAATTGTGTCGTGAGGTCAACGCTAATTCACGAGTAAAGCTAGACGCACAATCTGGCGCTGTCTGAACAAGGAAGGCCTACACGGACGCCGACCTCGACTCCATTCCTCAAACCATGTCATGTTGCTGCCCGCTTGAACTTTGTAAAGTCACACTTGAATAAGGACAGAGGCTTTTGGGAGAGAGCATTATGAAGCGACCGAACCAAAATCGAGCTTTTTGGGCACAATGACGTGAAGAAAGTTTGGCGTAAAAATGGTGAAGCTTTCCTGCCAAAGAACACTGTGCCAACAGTTAAATACGGAGGTGGATCACTGATGTTTTGAAATTGTTTTGCTGTATTAGCTACTGGAAAATTGATTGTAATTGAAGGTAAGATGTACTCCGATGACTATATTTCTATTTTGAATGAAAACCTGGGATCAGCTAATAGTTTGGGACTTGAAAGGCGGTGAGTATTTCAACAAGACAATGACCCAAAGCACACGGCCAAGTCTACAACTATCTGGCTCAAAAGAAATAAGATAAATGTGCTGCCATGGCCTTTGATGAGTCCTGATCTCAATCCCATTGAAAATTTGTTGCAGGAATTAAAAGTCAACATCAACAAGAGAGCTCCAAAGAATCTTCAGGAATTGAAACTCATCGCCATTGAAGAATGGAAAAATGTTTCATTTGGAACTACGGAAAGCTTGTCAAAAACTATAATAAAAGGCTTTTAAATGTTATGAAGATGAAAGGTCACGCTATTGATTATTAAAAATGTATTCAAGTGGTAGATTCACCTCAATAAAGTGTAATACTACTCACTGTGTGAATAATTTTCTCTTATCGTGTTGCTGAAGTTCAGCTTGTAAAATCTTTCAAAAATAATATCTTGTTCTAGAAACTTCGTATTATTGTCACTAATATGTGCTTTACACCCTGTGAAAATGTCATGTCTGTGGCAACAACAGTTTTTGAGTAATTCTAGAAAGTTTTGAAAGACGAGGGGTGTACGAATAATTTCATAGCTAACTGTATCTTCTGGCTACCAGAAACTAGAAATATAAGTTGCGGTTTTGGGTTTTTTGAGCAGGAAAGAAGCCTCGCTCGAGCGCCTGGCTGTACTCGCTTCAGCGGCCCTCGGAGAGCGTGAGGAGATGCAGCAACTGACCTGAATTTCCTGACGAAGAAGCTTCCGATCTGCTCAAACTCACCTTTTGATTACGTCTTTTTCAGACAATACAGTAACTCAGCAAAGTACTTTAGTATTAAGATTTATGAAAACACTATAGTTTAGTTGAATTCAAGTTCTACGAAAGCCAACACGTGTTTACAAAATCACCACACGAACCAACCTGGGCAGCCTCAACGTAGTATCCTCTAGGTTGCAGGGATGCGGACAGCGGAGGCAGCTTGACGGTGTTGTAGGGCAGAGCCTTCTGCATCTGGAGCGCCGCTGCAGCGACGCGCGGCAGGCGGTTGCGCTGCTCGCGGATGCGGCGACTTGCGCCGATCGCTCCGTACATTGCGGCAAGCAGACGACCGACGCAAAGTGAACGTAGGATGAGTAAGTAGAAGCTGAGCGGAGGCTGTACTGCGTGCCGATGTCGGTACGGGAACGAAGACGAAAAGAAACTAATACTTGATGGCAGAGCAAGTTTTTCTTTAATATTGTAAAAAATGGCTCTTCCCGTTCCGAGTATTTAAGGCCTCACAGAGTTGATAAGACACTAGAATCACAAGGCTTTATGAGGTGAGTACGTCACCGGGATTTTAAGGCTTCACACAACTGCTAGGATCAAACTCTTCAAATAGGTTTTAAATTTCCTTGCTTATAATGTTAATTAGGCTGTACGAGATTACTAAGTGTCTCTTTTTCTTTGTATCCACGAGTGTATCACTTTGCAAGGCTGATATAGCTTCACGAGTCTGTTCAGTCATTTGATTCAGCTAGGTAAAAATAAGTACGTTTAGTCTAGGACCAGCACGAGATGGAATAGGGACGTTTCAATAAGGGCAGGTGTACACTCGAACAGTCACGTTAAATTTGAATAACTGAGTGTGAATTTACTACACCATTCTGTGAACTGCAGAAAATAGAGAATATGTTAAAAATCGAAGATAGTATTTCGATTTGCCGGATGTAATACAGAAAATTAAATCAAATTCAACTACCGAATTTAGGTCTGGATAAAATCAAACAGATGAATTAAGAACACTCAGAGTAATGTTTTGAAGAAACAGACTCTTCTTTCAGTTCTTTGAAGGTTAGAAATGCAGTTTGTTAGAAAAGCTTCTGAGGCTATGAGCGAGGTTTAAACAAGCAACTTGAAATAAAATGTCTGTAAGAACGAACTAGAATACTGATTAATTGTGAGTGTTTTCAAAAATATGGCAAGAAGAATCAATTGGTATGACTACAGTCACACCGACCGACAATCTGGTATAATGAAATTAGCGCTAATTGAATAACGCAAGGGACCGGCTTCAAAGGGAGAGCGGTGTGTGCGGACGCGTAAGAGCCGAGCAGAAGGAGAAGTGGCCGCTGTTCTAGGAGCCGCTGACCTCCTGGTTGGAGGAAAATAAAACGCGAGTTAACAATAAGCGGCGAAAATAAACACGTATCAAATAAAAATACAAAACACCACCGCAACCACACCAAAGAAAATCTACCTTGAAACAAACTTGGGCTAATAATAGTTGGAAAATAACAGTAAATTTTGAAATCTAGTTGATAAAAACAGTGAAATGATAACCAATCGAACTGCGCACAAGATTGCCAATTTTATCCGTAAACATGTAAAGCTACGTCGGCATTGGGGAACGGAAGAGGCGTGGAATGCTGACAAATTTGTTGACAAGACCCAGCACACAGATCGAGTCCTCGCCAAATAAATAAAATATCGCACTGAGTTACTCTATTTCTATTCCATTGGATGCACTGCAATCGATTGAGTAGTGGAAAAAGGCACTTGAATTATAAAATATCAAAATAACGAGATTCCAAAAGCGGTGCGGGAACATCCAGTAATCATGCGGGTGTTTAGGAACCAGTGTTTCGCGGCGCCACTCCTCAAGTTTTTAATAAAATGAAAAGCAAATATTAAGGAAGAGAGTCGAAAACTTACTGATGTTCAGGTTCAAATAAACCATAATGCAGGTATTAAAGTTTAAACTCAATAGGATGTCAAGCATGAAATATATTTTCAGGAATTTTTTTGCCAGCTGAAAATGAATTCGTCGATTTATGGACTTATTTTGGTCTCGCCTCATTTCACTCCAGAAAATATTGCTACTCATAATGACACCTCGTAGCTCTATGACCTTGTTGACAACTGAACAATACCAAGTGATTTTCTTGGACGAATGTTAGATGTTAGCCACAGCTGCTCAACGCAACATCAAGCAGGCATTCGGCAACAGTTCTACTGGTACCAGAAATCTTCAGAAATGGTTCAAGAAATACCGTGCACGAAGGGAAACCTTAAAAACGAACATATATGTAAGGTGAAATCAGTCATTCGTTTCGATGAGTTGAATTTTGGTGTTGAACGAAATCTGTGGGCAACGGTTAGGAAATTCTCGTCAGAGCTACAAAAATTAGCGCAACTGTTCTTTGACGCTGAAAAAAAATGGAAAAGGAAAAACAAGGTTAAGTTTGTTCTACATCAACCCCGTCCGCTTTAAAGAAACATGCACTTTGCCGTGTGATCAATGGTATTTGCTCAGGAAGAAAGCAAATCATTTAGGCACCGACTCACACCGTGGGATGAGAAATGGATACACGTCGACAACGGTAAGAAAACTAGTAGGATGCAGGAGAGTCACCAAAGCATTGTCCAAAGCCATCATCGCACCCTAGAAGGTTAATGGTCTCTATATGGTGGGAAACAAAGATGTTTATTATTTTTATTATTATTATTATTATTATCATTCCCTTTGCCATAAGGAAAACTGCAACAAAAAAGTCTAGGAATTGATCGTATCCATGAAAACAAGGAAAAGACACAACCCAGGCTACTGAACAGAGATGACCCAATTTTGCTTCACTGTACAACACAGCAACCCGTTCCTTAAGCTCTCGTTGACAAGTAGTAAAGCTTGAATCATGATATTTCGCAACAACCTCCACATTCTTCAGATATCCCTCCCATCGGATTCACTTATTCAAACGGATCGAACTGCTCACACGCAATAAAACATACTGCAATAGCGCAAAGATAATTTGAGTACTAGAACAGTCTATCCGTTTAAAAATACAATATTCTTTGAAGATGCAATATGATCCTTAGGAGGTCATTAAAGTAAGGTCATGGACAAGAGAAGCTCATATTCTTAATAATAAATAAGTGCTCAGCATTAAAGAACAACTTCATCGTTTCCTTTTTAGAGATACTTCATGTGTGACATACTAGTACTTAATGCATTCTACACGTCTCTTTAGCAGCCTGAAGCAGATGAGTACGAGTAATCCTGCGGCGTAGAGGTCGCACAGGATTTTCAAAACTTTTAGACCGACTAATTTCCACGAAAACATGAAGCGGCTGAGCGGCTTTCATCGACATCAAAACATTGACTACGAGAGAAGAGAATTGATTCAGTTCTAAGTAACATTCACGTATACTTTTCCCATTATAACTTTCTAAATTAAACCTGTCTATTTCAAACGGGAAAATTAACTCTGAAAGAAAATTATATCGAGGCAGCATTCGATGCTAAAGCCTATTTTTATTGGGTCTAATCTCACTGAGACGATCATACGAGTTCTTCGCTACTTTCAATTTAACACATTCTAATTTTGCTTCTAAGCTTCAATTCTACCACAGTTGACCTCGAGGAAGAGCATATTGTAGAGGACGGTACCTTAGACAAGAACCGATGATAGTCTTAACTCTTCTTCGCTACAGTCATCTCTAGTCCCCATTGCATATAGATGTGAACATTAATGCTAAAGCAGAAGTAACATTCATCAACATCTGCACCACAAATAATTACATGTACTTTTCGTTTTATCGTTAGTCCGACCAATCATTTCACACAATCCATAATTTTTACCACTCGATCAATCGTAAAGCAGCTGGAGCAGCAGAAATAGAACAACGCATTACAACATTTCTCTCGAAATGCCAGAATTCAGTCTCCTTACTTGGTCATACACGAGTATACAACATATGGCAGTATTTCTGTCCTGTCAAGTTCCTTGTTTCTATTAAGCCTCGACTCGACGATTTTGTAAACTACTTCCAGTATTGTTTTACTTAGTCAAATGAAAACGTGCTTCTCCTCAGTTGCAAATGGTGTTAATAACCTCGCGCTCCATTCTATTGATGAGGATTTCCCTGTTCGTGAATAACAGTTTATTAATTTTTCGTTTATTTTTCATCTCGTCTTCTACTGGCATATTTATTCCCAGGTCCAATGCTGGATCAAGCCGCAATACGATCCGCCAATATTTGATGTATGCAAGGCTAAACTCAGCAGTGTTACGTCCGTGCCAAGGTCTGACCTAAGGCTGAACTCAGCAGTGTTACGTCCGTGCCAAGGTATGACCTATGGCTGAATTCAGCAACGTTACGTCCGTGCCAAGGTCTGACCTAAAGCTGAACTCAGCAGTGTTACGTCCGTGCCAAGGTCTGACCTACAGCTGAACTCCGCTGCGTTACGTATGTGGCAAGGTCTGAGTCTGATCTAAGGATAGATTCAGTAACGTTACATCCGAGCCCAAGGCCCGATCAAGGCTGGACTCAACAGATTTACGGTCGCCCAAGGCGCAGTCTGGACAAGGTCGACGTCTGCATGCTAACCGTCAACCGCTTCTCATCGCTCGAGTGAAATTAAAATATTGTATTTTCCACAGTTTCATACGCACAAAAACTTCATATAGAATTTCACAGAATGATTCAGTGTAAGTAAAGTTTTCAGACCCAATAAAAAAATTCTTTGTAAATATTTTTCCACACTAATTCGCAAGCGAAATTGAGGAAATGAAGTAAATTTTTGCAACTTTGTTACTTTTTTCGATTCTAATGTGACATAAATTTGATGACTTCGTTCTAGATATTTATTAAAGAGACTCTCTTAGTCATTTTCTTGGACAGTACGCTGCGATTAAAACGCATGCACTGATAGATGCAGGCGAGGCATGGAAATTTATTTCTCTCCTTACATTCTTCTACTGACCTAGCATCGGCTCAGAACTGTACTGTGCGTACAAAACATATATTTTTCCCTTTACCTCTTTTTGAGATCAAATTAATTATTTCACTCCAGCAGCCTTCACTGAGCGAGTAGCGGCTACAAAAGTCGTCACAGATGTTCTATTAATTAAGCTATCGATTTTCTTTGCGAGTGAGGTCTGTTCAAATAATGAGCGATGCTGATGTTCAATTCAGGCTTCATTAGTCAAGGTACGTCAGCCTCAAGCGAGGCCTGGTTGCGTCTAACTAAAATAAATGACGGGAAACGTGACCTGTTTATGTACAACCGAGCGTCTCAAGACGCCAGATGCTACTGAAGAACACTCATTAAAAAGCTCTCGGACGGCTGATGCCATGCGTAAAATACCCACATCGATCCTCTGAGGCCAAACCCCAAGTACAAAAAAGACTGGGAGAGCTGGTGATGAAACGACACGGACAGCAGAAATAAGCAAGCAGAGGCCTTCGAAGTCTCGACGGACACAACGTCGCCTACGTCGCGGCAGCTGCGCCTGCGTGGCGCTGTGATGGCAGCCAGCCATTCGTGGGCACACGCACCGCGGAGCGTCGTGATGGTAATGGTCTGCTCTCGTCCGTAGTGAGTAGAGCGTGTGGCGAGTGTGGGACACTGCGTCGTGATTGACGGGTGTGTGGCGCATTGTGTCATGCTTGATGTGTGTGTGGCACATTGTGTCATGCTTGATGTGTGTGTGGCACATTGTGTCATGCTTGATGAGTGTGTGACACCATTGTGTGTTTTTTCGAACTACAGAGTTGTACAAAAACTTTGTGAAAGCTTTTATTATTACGGGAATTCATTTACCATAACCTTTCAAATTGCATTTTCAGAATCTGTTATAGTTCGGATGACGTATCATTCATTGCAAATAAAACTAAGCAATCTATTACAATTTTTGTGATATTACATTTGT
>JACJUY010003210.1:0-10750 GCA_014220935.1 Platorchestia sp. MABIK | reverse complement strand
AGCAAGGATGTTACTCTGTCAAACGTTTTCATCATTACTTCGTAATCTCATGTCCTTTAGAATCTTCCTGAAATTTTGTGCAACCGTTAATCATTTGCTCACGCTTAGCAACTTATAATCTTGATTCTCGGTGGGCATTACACTATTTTCTTTGAGTACCATGTCGCATTCAATCTTTGTGTCAGGAATGTCATGTGTACTTTTCATTATTGCGCTCGTGCCCTCTTGATCATTTCGTTTAATTTCTGTGTGCTTTTAACTCGCGTGTTCTACGGTAAATAAAAATAAATGTGTGTTTTCAAAATTTTGTCGTCATTATCCATGCTGATGAATTAAGGTAAACTCGTGGTGCAACTATGCGAACACTGCTATTTCTAATTTCCATCTGTTCTGTCATCCATTCTCTTTCTGTGTATTTCCACCTTTAATATATTTTCCATTCTTCGACTTTTGAGGTTGAAATTCCTCTATCGGTAACGAGAGGCCGAAAGGCCCAGCCTCGTATCGTAACACATTGAAAAGTGAGAGAAGCGCAATCGTGAAGCTTCATCAGGCATGACTGTCGCCAACTGGAATCTCAAAACCTCTACAAATTCCCAAATTCTAAGCACAATAGTCTCTACCATGCAATACAGGTAAATAAGAACACTGAAAGAATTAAAGTTCGGACAAGAAGACGCCGTATTAGAACTGATACGACATAGAAAATCAAAAATGAGATTGCAGCAATGATTGCAAAAAATTCGCAGAGGTCTATGAGGCAAACGGTTTCAGAGCTTGATATATCTAGTCAGAATTATTATCGAGCCAGGTCATAGAGTTGTGAAAAATATTTGGAGGTTCCTCACCTGAAATTAAAAAAAACCCTAGCGTCACGGAGGCATGTAAGTAAAAAAGTAGCCCGAGAAGTTGTGCTTTGCTGCGCGGGCTCGTAGTTCATAATCTCGACTCCGTTATGTCAACAGATCAGAAAACTTCCTCATCTATTCAGTCGAAAATGACCGAATTCTGGCACTGAGTGTTTTTTGGCAAACCCAGAAAACATCCAAAATGCTTGCCTAATCCAAAACCCTGCATTTCGCGTGGTCTGGGGAAGAGTGTCAGCAAACGGGAAAACTCTTATTTTTGTTCCTGAGGGAGTGAAAACAAATGTCAAAATCTTTGAAGGACATTTCTTGGAATCAGTAGTGAAGAACCTAGAGGATTTAAGATTCAAAGAAAAGTCTTTTTTCAGCAGGATGGAGCTCCAGCTCACACCTCCAACCGAGCTCAGAGAGATGGTTCAGGGACAATGTTCCTGGCTTTATAACAAAGGATGAATGGCCTCTTTCAAGTCTTAATTTGAATCATATGGACTTTTGTGTTTAGTCTATTTTGAGAGAAACATTTCCATCACTGAGAGCCATGAAGAGGTTTGTAGAACAAAAATTGGTCAAATTACTTAATGAGCTGTAGGAGCTGCAGAGAAGTCAGGATCTCAAATATTGAAAGAAGTTGTTAAAAACAAGTTGTTAAATTTTTTACGTGTGAAAATAACTCGCAAAACATGGTGAGCAATTTCCATTCATTTTCGTTAATTTTTCGTGTAGGCATGGTTAGAACTACTTCCTCATTATATTTGTTTTACCCTTAACTGTCGTATCTATTGCACTGTTAGAAATAGCAGATATTTACTGATACATTTACATTTTTTGATGCTCTGAGAGCATATATTAACGTTTCAATGTAATGTCCGTTTGAAGAACTGACAGGGCAGCACCTGAATTTGTAGTTTAGCATAAGATACTTAAACATTTATGAGCTACTTTATTACACAACGGAGAGCAAACAACACGGCATACTTAATAATTACAGAGGAGCACAAGTGATTCGAGCTTTTATACATAAACGCTTTCATCTGTCTCTAGACTAGCTCCCTCAGCTTCTTTGCATACAGAAGCAGACCAAGTCTGGCCAGGTTAGATTTGATTACACGTTAGGAATTTTTTAGGCATTATCCACTCTTGAACTTTGTCATTCTTCCGCCAGCTTTCTGCGTCAATTTTCAGTGAGTTTCTTCGACAGCAAATATTACCTCCAATCCAATCAATGTTCACGGAAGTCCCTCACTAAATATACGGCACTATTCAGGTGTGTGCTGTATCACGCGCTCACAAGACTTGCAGGCTGCAGTGTGACCCGAAGGCATCATCAGTTCGTAATGATGCGAATGATATCGTCAGTATTATTGTCAGCCATCATACAGTTCTGTGGCCTAAAAATCATCTAGGTTGTCATCAGAAAGAATTGTGACTAAGGTTTTTGAAGTCATTTCACCTGTCTTCAGGTAAACCAACTGTTATTCTAAAATGAAGGCGAACACAAGAATGTGAAAATCAAGTACACTTAACCTTAGCTAACATTAAATAACATAGAATAACTGAACAGGTTGAGCATATTTTAACGTCGAAACTACAAAGTCTTAGGTCGAGCTTATTGATTTCATCGCCTTTATCTGCATCAAACGTGTCTTAAAGCACCGTAAGCACTGCGGCGACAGACAACTAATTATGAGAAGCCCTTAGCAAGGAGGACGAACAATAAAAACTTTCACATTATCATATAGATACGAGCTGGAGTCTCGCATGCAGCGCATCACGCAAAGCTGCGATCAAAGATGGCCGCCGGTTGTCTGCTTGCGTAACAATGCGAGCCGCGAGACAATTAAGCTCACAAAATTGAAGAGTTGGCCCAAAAGTTAAGACGCTCTTAAATGAAGACTTCCATTGGGCTCCAACTTGGCTGAAGATAAACTGCAGTCGCTTTGTTTTTCAAGCAAAATACCTAAAAAATTGTCTTTGCTGGAATGTGTTCTCGTGTTCGCACTTCGTCTTCCTGGCAATCGCCTTACTGAAGGTCAAGGCTGCACTCATATTTATTTATAGCCAGTTTAGCTGCTTCAGGCGCTGGAGGAGAACGCACGGTGTCAACGATAGCTTAATGTGCACTTACGTACGTGGTGAACACAAGTTATTTCGCAAGAAAGTTGGACTACGGCACCACATTCTATCATTGGTCGCTTGCCATCCGACTAAATTATAATCTCTGTTTTAGAGAGTTAGCTCACCCATTCACATGAAATTCTAAAGCAAATTACAATCCCCACCACGCCTCGCGTTCTTCGATAAAAATTAGTCTTGAGCATAGTCTCAATTGGCAGCCATTTTGCTAATGAAATTTTGTTGAAAGCCAAGCGAAAAAATTCAAGCAGCACACTGCAAATTATCGCATTACTGGCTGCAGCGTGTCGGCATTGTGCAGCGCGTTGACGGCTCTTCACTAATGCCTCCTACAGCTCCAGGCCTGCTCTTAGGAATCGTGTAATACTGATAGTGTGAGACTTCGCGCCATTAACAATGAGGAATCGATGGGTTGGAATCAAGTTAGCTACAATCAATCATTATTTTCCCATAAAACAGGGCTGACTAGGCTCTGAAAAATCCAACGATCTATGCGGTGAAATGTTTTTGTGTGTTATCAAATTTTATCTCAAGTCGCTGGCTTGCGTCAGGACTTTTTTGACGCATTTTTCATCAAGTCCCTAATACCCGGGCAGCTTCATCGGTGAGATGGGTAAGCAACTAAAACAGCGACTTCAGAGCACAATCACGCATTTTAATAAAAGCCAATTATTGGCAATATTTATCAACACGCTTCAGAAACTGGTCATCAAGTAGGCATGATGAATTCTTAAATTTAAGCCCATTAAATGAAACACATACAGGAAAATTCGGACACCTCAAGTTCTGCTTCGGCAATATGCAAAATTTATATCCCCATCCAGTATAACCTAAAGTCGCTAAAGTCATTCCTTTATTCAATCGTTCTCCTAATCATAGGAATTCTTCTCGATATTACGTAGTTCCTGGTGTACAGGTTGCCTAGTCGCTTGGACCATTTTCTTTTAGATGTAGCTTAGACGTCATGTTGTTCCCCTTATGTCCACAAGCTTTGAGATATTCGCCCTGATGATAATCCAAGAAACGGACTGAAAGTTTCACAAATAAAAAATCCGTTGTCTAGTTGTGTCTTAAAATTCTATCTTCATCTAAACAATATATAATACCTGCATATTGGTATGCTGGTATCTATCTACCTAATTCTCCCTGTGAGCCACGCTTTCTATTATTCTACGTACAAAATTCATGCTTTCGAAAATTCAGGGAAAGGCTAAGATATTTTAGGTAAGATAAAATAATGCTACCATAGAGTCAGTTTGGACAGGGTCAGTCAGCTTATTTAGCTTAAAAAGTAACGGCGAAATTTTTCATGTGTCCACTGCAATAGGTTTATATAGGCTTAGATGAGCTAAATTAACTGAACAGGTGAAGATAGATTATGTCGGGTTATGTTAGAATGAATTGGGATAAGGTCTGTTAGATTATTCAGCTTCAAAAAAAGATAGCTACCTGAATTTATTTCACGAGAAAACTAGTGAACATAAGCACTGATGATTCAAGCATAAGCTCCATAATTATCAGATTCAAGCATAAGCTACAATACATAAGCACAAAATTTGCAGGCATAATAAGCCAAACATGATGTTCAAGTGGCGAGTAGAAACGCAGACCAAGCAAGCAAGAAAGCAAGCAACTTCATTATGATACAAGGTTAGAAACAAACCATGGCACTCGTTGCTGACTCGTGAGGGCGGGTTACTTAAATCACCTAATTTTACCGCAGAAGATGGTGGATAATAAATTGTACGATTAGTATGATTGAAAATGAAGTAAACTTTTTTTTGAAAAAAAACTCACTGAACGACCACTGAAAATATTCTCAGAAAAATGTAATTTGTAACAGATCATATCTTCTAAAACATTTAGCACATGAAAATAATTTGAACCAAGAAAATTTTAATTTTCCCTAATTGCATGTTCGGAAAAATCATACTATGATTATCATAAACATTTGAAACTTAATAGTTACCACATGTTATGGTTCAAAAAAGGGAGGTGTTGAATTTTTCCCAATGTTATTACTGAACCCAGAGTATGCACGATGACAGGCAAACGAACTAACAAGCAAGCAAGCAAGTAAAGAGCAAACCAGATTCTCAGGAATTAATAAACATGCAAGCGTTCACACGCCGTGAACGAATAATAAAGTGCACATAATATTGATGTTATATTGCATACAAAAATTGTTTGATAAGTGAACAATGCGTATATTTTCTTTCCTCATTCTTTTATTTTGTGTTAAGATGACATCGTGGTATATGTCAACCTATACAAAGAAGTTTTACTTATTTGAAGTAAAAATTTGCAGTCATTACTTAGTTTAGAGTAAGAGTAGGGATGTACAGACCAAGCAAGTGACAAACTGCGAATTATTGTGCCGAGGAAAAGCTCAACAACGTTCAGAGGTTACAGGTCACGACACGGCCCCCTTAGCAAAAATACGGTATTTTCAGGCGAGCCTCAGACCACGAATAAAGCAAATTCATGGTTAATTTGCCCTCAATCTGTATTGGCCATGTACCAATTCCTCAGTTTTTGTTCATGAAATCGAAAAGAGACATCGCCTGCGTTGGAAGGAACACGTAATGATAAGAAAGTCGATTCATATTTTAAACACAAGGAGACTCCCTTCTCTTGCTTGAAACAATATACCCGTACACGCCTGAGGAAACGATTTCTTCAAATATTTTACATTCCATTGAGTGAGTTATTCAGGCAAAAAGCATGGACCAGAAGCGTACGCTGAACAAGTACAAGCCTACTTCATTCAATTCATTTTCAACATCGATAGATCGAGGAGACTTTTACTGACGGTGAGGGTCAGTTTAGCTTCCTTGAGCGTTCAAATGTAAGAAACGATTTTAGGGAACCGCGTTTGACTCTTTTAAATTATAGACAATTTTAATATTTTACATAATTAGAACTTATGAGGGGGATTCCATGATAAGAGCTTTAGGAAAATGACTGCGTTGTATCGTACTCGTATTCTCATGTCGATCAGGCGAGCTACATGACACAGCTCGAGGAAGGTGCATTAGAGCGGCGTGTCAATATTGGTACTCCCTCAGTGACCTTCCGCTGCATTAGTTGATGAATGTTGTTCTCAGCGGTGGACCGCGTCGATGAATGCTTTGTATCGACCTGACCACCTAGCCTAGTACCGAAAACGCCAAAGTGTAATGTATAAAAATTTCCAAATGCCTCTCAAGTCTTCTGAAATTGAAGACTAGGAAAATACCCTCAAACGTTGGGACTCAGAAGCTTTTAGCAATTCACAGAAGCTCCTGAATTTTGAGATTATTGGAGCTGTCAGTGGCCCTGGCTTCCAATTCAGGTGCGGTGGTAAAAGCTGAAAATTTGAAGATGCGGAGTATTTTAACTTTGAAAGATACAGAGATTCCGGACAACGAAAGTCTTTGCCATACACGGTAGTGAAATGAAAAAAAATATTGAAAAAAGTACTCCTTTAACTTGAACATATACTGATGTACTCGGATTCATTTTCCCTGTAGAAGATGGTAGCTTTTACGTGAGAAATACGGATCACTTGCTTCCAAGTCTGCTGACTGCTGATATTATGCTGCTGATTGTATAAAACCGCGTAAATGACTTTTTTTTTAACCTTTACATTATTTTTACAAATGCTAGTAGAGAGATACACGGGCTCGTATATAGGTGCGTACGAGCGGCGCGGCTGCGAGCGCCCGATTCGCACGATCGATCACGAAACAGGGAAGACAGGTGTGGCGGACTGCATATGTTCGGTGAACCATGGCATGACTTGAAACCATTTAATATCGTCAAATCTTTGTCTGATGAACTTCACCTGGACTGAACTGCCACTGGTGGCACTTATTCTCCAGATGTTTCAAAAGTTAGATTTTGTGTGGCAATTATCATTAGTAATTAAATGTCCTGAATTGGTCGTTTAAAACAATCCGCAAACGAATCAGTTCACGATATTTGCTAAACACTGATTCAGGGTGGGAAAAAGCAAATATTTCTATGACATGAAATTATTCGTTTAAATTGCTCAAAATATTTTGGAAAAAATTGTCGTCCGTACTTCAACTCTATACGAGGGCAAAGCGATTAAAAATTTCATCTATTAAAAATGAATTTTACCTTTCAAAGAAAATCAGTAATGCATATTTCTTGACAAAAAAGGAGGAAAAATTCCTGCGGAGGAAAGTTAAAATTTTAAAATTGAAGGCCTCTTCTAGAATATTTTCACACGCTCATTGTACCACGTCTTAGATTATACTCGTGTTGTCACCAGTACTTATTTTTCGCCTGACAGTCCCGTAACGGGCATTTCGCTATAAAGTTTTGCGTTAAACTTAAGTTCTGATTTTGGCTAAATATGATTAATTGCCATCTTTTCAAATGAACAAACGTTTTCTATTATAAATAATTAGAAAAAATGCCAGTTTGCTGAACTAGCCCAGTCAGTCGCCAGACTTGAATCTGTAACGGATTATTAGATCATAGAAACGAATGATTAGATCATAAAAAAATTC
Organism: Platorchestia sp. MABIK; assembly: GCA_014220935.1. Taxonomy (NCBI): domain Eukaryota; kingdom Metazoa; phylum Arthropoda; class Malacostraca; order Amphipoda; family Talitridae; genus Platorchestia; species Platorchestia sp. MABIK. The sequence continues at coordinate 3,231 of JACJUY010003210.1, read as the reverse complement.
GTTGTTATTTTTTGTGCAATATTTGTGAGTCGAAATTTATGGCGGCATTCATGTGTGATGTGTCAGGTGAGGTGTGTTCGTATAATGAGAGCCAGGCATGTGCTTTTGTGTCTGCGCTTTTGTGTTGGTCGTTTGTGTAGTGTGTGTGTGTGTGTGTGTGTGGTGTGTTTATGAGCCGAGCTGTGTAATGATTTTTTTGTGTAATGTTTGTGTGTGTCGGTATCTGAGGTAACACTCACTTATAATATGTGTCAAGCATGTTCTTCTGTGTCGAAGCTTTGTGTCTGTCATTTGTGTTTGTGCTGAGAGTGTGTGCGAGGAGCTGTACGCGAATATGTGGGCAGAAACAAATGGCTAGTGGTTGGCCAGACTAGGCCTAAGAGGTCCGGAGAAAATTAATACACAAAAGTTGGAAAGAATCGGCTTTTAGAAATGAGCTCAAGCAGAGAAAGCGCCACGATTTACCAATTGGGAGACGTGTAGTTTGGCTGGGAGATGCTACGCCAGAAAAAAATTTAGCATGATTGGTCCTTTCATCGAGTAGCGAAAAGTAAATACTCACAAGGGGAAACTTTGTGAGTTCGAAACTCAGTTCAGCTACAAACTCCGTTGTGCGCGCCCTGGGGAAACGCAAGTACGTTACAAGTAGGAGTGCCTGCTTGTGAATCAACTAAATGAGTTCATACAGATAGAATACAGTGAGCATAGGTGTTACGTTATGTTTCATTGCCCACTGATTTCGCCTCTGGTCTCATTTTAGAAAAAATAATTGACCAACAAACCAAAGGCACTATCGCAAAAAAAGTCAAATAGTAGAACCACAGGGAGGGGTGAGTTATTTAAAGAACCTCATATCACTTGGAAATTACTCAAAGAAATTATTTTGTTAAATTTCATACGATGTAGAAATAATGGAAAAATAGGCACCTATAATATTGAGGTAAATTAACAGTAGAGAAGTCTTAAATTACTTATGGTGGGAAGCCATAGCCTGTGGGTAGTCGGATGGTGTCACCGTGAATGTTTGGCTTCGCAGAAAATTCACCCGGAGAAAATGGGCCACGTGCGACAAAATAAAAGCTGATGTCTAACACAAAAACAGTTTGAGCATCTTAACGTGAAGTCTAGAAATTAAGACAAGGTGTCGATAGTGCTGTGTGGCGGGCGTGATTATCTACCCGTCGTTCGATTGAATGCGTAGCGTAATATGTGCAGATGCGGTATTGATGTTCCTTATCGAAATTTATGCATTGCTGTTGATTTTTGTGGGGAAAATCGGTCGGTCGATTCTATGTAGTGATTATTTATTTCAATAACTCACAAATATTGGTATTAGCTGATGGCATGTTAGAATCTCATGTATTGTCCGTCAAATCTTAGCGGGTAGATTATTAATTATCCAGGCAACACAAATTGTGCTGCGTATCGAAATAAAATTAGGCATCTTTCTATTCCTGATTTGAGTTAGGATGTTAGCCTGGAACACAATTTGCAAGATTGAGGCTGTATGTGTGCCCATCTTAACGGGAACGGACGTCATTTCGAGAACCCGAGATGCAATGCGAAAATATAGAGTGATTGCATGTCGGTGTCTCCCCACTCGGTGAGTACCAGGAATGATTTGGGTAAGTTGAGGGGACAGTCTACATATGAAAAAAGTCTGTCATTTACGGATGGATTTCTCTGAAATTTTCTCAGTATGGGTGAAATGCTGTGACGATTATTTTATTATTGATGTGTTTTTTTGCATCTGCCCCGATTTTTTTTCAAATTGGAAATAAATTTTTTTTTAATTCTATCTACTTCTACAATTTTAAAGTTACAGAACTGGAAATTCGTTTTTATATAGCTTATATATCTATATAACCATAAGGAATAAGGAATTAGGGTAACTTTATTTTTGAAATTTTAGGAATTTTTCGAAAAAAATGACTTCTTTTTTTTTTCTTTTTTTCACGTCGTGCAATTTTCAAAATAACAAACGTTTCAAAAACTTGTATTCTCTATGAATAGAGCTCACTAAACCCTATCGAATGGTATACATCCCATTCTTGTACCCTTAAAATTGTGGAAGAAGATACATTTGAAGAAACCAATTGGTAAGTTTCCAAAAAATGTGTTTTTCTCAAAAAAAGATTTTGTTCTTCTTCCTAACTTCTGAATTAAATGTTTTCTACAATGAACTCTTGATCTTTCGTTTCGCTTTTTAAGCTCTTTCGATTGATATATTTGTCATTGCTGTAGCTTTGGAACTCAAGGAGAAAATCTACTTCAAAAGCCAATAAGTGTAGGTGTTCAAAACATCCTTTTTCCTAAACCTTTTTTTTAATGTTGACCAAATTACGTTTCTCTTAAAATCAACTACTTTGTCTTGTAGCTCTTTTTGAGCCCTTTTGATTGGTGGGCTCGCCATAGCTGTAGCTATGATACTGCGGCTGTCGTAGAGCTATGAATGAAAGCGTGTGCACACAGAAAAGTTGGATTCTAAAATCGTCAAAAATTATTTCTCAGCGTTAGAATGTTTCGTTCGAATATGAAAACACTTTGAGTAGCCCATGAACGAACTCTATTCCCATTGCCGCAAAGAAACACGCCCAATTGACCCCCAATAATAAGAGGTGGGAAACGCCCTGCGTCAAGGTCCCGCCACCCGACTCGCTCTCCCCCCACTGGGGGGCGTACCAATCGGAGAACACGCGAGCAAATGGGACCAATGGAAGCGCAATAAAATACTTTATGAGATGCATCTAAAAACAGAAAATCGACAGATATTCTACCGACTTCCACCAAGACCGTCCCCTCAAGGATTCCTTGTAGAGCATTCACGCGCATGCTGCGTGTTCTTTTCTCAATTTGTCCCTTAATTATACATGTGCCAGTGATAATTTATTGACAGATTGGGTGTAGAAAGTCGTAACATATTCTCTTTGTTGTATTTTGGTTCAGTTCCAACACAGCCCCAGTACAGCCCCAGTATAACCCCAGCAAAACCACAGCTTAACCCGAGCACAGCCCCAGCATAACCATAGCACAGCCCCGGTGCAGCCCCAGCATAACCCCAGCAAAACAACAGCATAACCCCAGCATAACCTCTGCATAACCCCAGCATAACCACAGTACAGCCCCAGCACAGCCACAGCATAACCCTAGCACAGCCCCAATACAACCCCAGCATAACCCTGGCATAACCCCAGCATAACCCCAGCACAACCCCAGCATAACCCCAGCACA
>JACJUY010003209.1:44251-87468 GCA_014220935.1 Platorchestia sp. MABIK | reverse complement strand
GGGCAGGAAACACAATTGGCGTTGGACGGAGTTTATTGAGACAGGTGTTAGCAGAGTACAAGAAGATGAACGAATGAGCGTCTAAGCCTCGGCAAGTGCGGCTTATATAGGGGCATCCAGATACAGACAAGATGTGCGGCGCACAGCTGTTAGAAATCAAAGAACAGATTTGCGTCAACGTACACAGCCAAGACTTGAACTAGAAAATGATGGAAAAAGAGATTAGAGAAGAGAAGAAATGCGAATGAGAATGCTATAACGAATTGAGCAGGAGAGTGATGTAGCGAGAGCTCAAAGAATAGAAGATCAGCTGCAACGTACACAACAAAGAATTGAACGATTAAGTGAAGAAATAAGAAATCAAAGAATAGAAGATTTGCGTCAACGTGCGCAGCGGAGACTAAAATAAAAAATATGAAGCTAGAGTTCAGAGACGAGAAGAAATACGACTGAGAATGCGACAAAGAATCGAAGAAGAGAGCGAAGACGAACAACTTTTCAAACTTCAAAATCTGCCAGGGCGAGTGACATTATTTCGTCAAAATGAGAATGTGCAGTAGAGAAATGGACGACTGAAGAAACACAGAAACGCTATGAGAAGTGATAGAGAGCAAAGACATCTAACCTGATGATACCCGATGTGTGTTTATTTATATATTTATCTATAATTTTTTTATATATTTATTTATACATTTGTTTGGTGTCCGCTTCTTAAGAAACATAAGATGTATATTTATTAGTTTGGTATAATGGATACTGATTACATTTAAAAATTAAAGGTTTTGCGGTTAGAAACATTGAGAAATAGTCTATCTTAAATGTGTACAAATTTTTAAACTAAAGAAAATGGAAACGCTTCAGGAAAAAAGAAGAATACTTGACAGAGAACGCGAAGAAGAGCTAGAGCAGTGCCATCTCAGGTACAAAGAGAAGAAATTAGTCAGCGTGATCCTTCCTTAGTCACCTAGAATGTTCTTACACTTTACTCTGAGTTTGCGGTATCACGGGGTCCGAATTCCTCAGTGTAACATTAAAAGCTGGCCTTTACACATGCATTGATTTGTTTGGCATTTTATCAGGATGTGTTCGGTTAGGATAGGTTAGGTTAGCATACATTATAACTGAATTTTTTTCACTGGTCCACCTAGCTTGAAGACATTGTCCGTGGAATTTCCACGGGTCCTTCTACTATCTAACAATATCCTTGGTTTATTTGTTTGGAGTCTGCTCCTTTCATTTCTCTGTCACGCTCATAAGGATAGTTATAATGACCGTACCTGTAATACGAGTTTCACAAGTGCTCAGTACAAGAATATTTTTTAACACGGGCACTGAGAAGATAGATTTATGTCTTTGTTTGTCATCTACGTCTGGAAAATTTGTTCAAGAAAAGCATTGAATCCCGCCATTTTTGACGGGCTGTGGACAATAGTAGTAAAATATTCTTGTACATGTGCACTAGTGATACTCGTATCACAGATACGGTCATTAAGCATCCTCATGAGCGTCACAGAGAGACGGAAGAAGCGAACACCAAATAAATATATATCTAAATAAATAAACACACCAAGTGTATTGTTAGGAAAGATGATATATCGCAGAGACCACAGAGGTGACCGGTTACACTTCTGAGCGGCACCCAGGATATACGGTGTGCCGAAAAAACGATACCCAATTTTCAAAGGCTGTTATTCAAAGACTATTGAACTTACAAAAAATTGAAAAGTCACATTTTGTTTTCTTATGCTTTGGTATCATTGATACGGCTTCAACTCGTAAATTGAATTACGTATGAATACGAAAGCGTGATCTTGAACTATTCAAGATTTTACCGATCGAAGAGCCTCCCCGTTGTCCAACTCACAAAAGAACAAAGAACATTCATCGTTGAGAAGTACTTTCAAGCGAGAAGTTTCCAACAGGTCATTCAATCATTTCAAGAGCGTTTTCCTGAAAGACAGTCTCCGACAAAGATGAATATTTGGAGAAATGTTACAAAGTACAGAAACGAGGAACAAGCCTGAATCTCAACAAAGATCGATCAGGACGGAAAAGAACGGGGCGATAGGAAGAACATGTTCTAATTGTTCATGGAGCACTTACAGAAAATCCGCAAATCTCTGCAAGAAAAAGCGGATTATATGTTACTAAATCTACGTTTAACAGAATCATAACTTTAGATTTTGAGTGGCATCATTACAAAATGCATGAGCGGAACAAACTCCTCGATAACGATCTTCTTCGGCGGCTGAATTTTGCTCAATGGTTTTTCAAAGAAATGTTCGGTTTGTGGACGACATTGTGGTTGGCGATGAGGCCGCGTTTCATTTGAATAGCAAAGCAAATAATCACAACGTTCGCACATATGCACCGAAGAACCAACCTCCTAATTTCAACTTTAACGTAAGAATTTCGAGAGAGAAAGTATCTGCGTGGATGGGACTTTGTGACAATGGAAAAGTAATTTTTACAACAATAACTTAAATGGAGTTAAATACCATGATCGAATAAATAACAGGATCATTCCAAGATTTTGAGAAACACATGGAAACAGAATCTATCGAACCTGGTGGATTCAGGACGGGGCTCCTGCGCATAGAACTGTTGCTGTAAGCAGTAGTGTTAGGGAAAACCTGAATGAGCTACTCGGACATCGCATTATCGCCTTGAATCACCGTATCGAGTGGCCCTCCAGATCGCCTGATATGACGCCGTGTGATTTCTTCCTTTGGGGATATCGAAAGAGTAAGGCTTATAGTCTACTATGCGATACCGACGAACTCAAGCAAGGAATCGAAAATGAGGCCAATTTGTTGCACGAAGATGATGCTCTCGTTATACGAGAGATGGCGGGAATGAGGTGAATGCCACTGTGTATTGAGAAAATCGGAGGACACACAGCAGGAAACGAGCAATGGGAGGAATATTTCGATTGTTTTTTATTTTAGTGGCATTTTACATTCAGTAAACGGTTGAAAGTTATTAGACATGGATTTAATTTCATAAAATTCAAAGTTTAAGAAAAGTGTGCAAACAGGTTTTCAGTATCGGTCACTTAAAATACTGCTTAAAGAAAATGGTTGGATTAATTCTTCTGAAATTTTGTACAGAGATGGAACAAATGTTAAACAACAAAATGTGACTTTTCAATTGTTTGTTCGCTTAATAGTTTCTGTACTATAACCGTTGAACATTGGGTACCGTTTTTTGGGGACACCCGGTATAGTTGCTGTAACAAGTAATCTGCGAAGCTTTCTACGCACTCGACTTGACAAATCAGTAAAAGTGCGCTCTGCAAGGTGATAGTAGACTAGACGACAAGGATATTTCGAAGTGTAAAGATGGAGGACAAAAATTTTCTAAAGGTGCTCAGACACCGACAACAATAGATTTTGTCAAGTTATTATTTTCAAGACTTGAGTTATATTCTTCTGTCATCCTATGTTCAGATTTGGAAAAAATGGCATTGCTGTTCCAATGACACTCATACTTCCCTAAAAGCGCTAATAAAACCCATTAGTGGGTAGAAATAAAGTACGTATCAATTATACCACGTGCAGCGATTTTACTCGGCATAAAAACTCATAAAAACTATTTCAGAAATCAACCGTGTCAGGTATAGCTTTGATAGAGTATTTACCGAGTTCAACTAACGTGATATATATAAGGAAAAATTGTTGAATTGAGTGCTCATTTGTTCCATGTGATATGATTTCTTCATATCCAGCGTCCAAGAAAAAAATTTTGTGCTATGGATTACATTGAATGTTGCGACTGGCCCTCGTATTCACTTCGAATCTCCAAGAAGAACTGCGTCGATCATCATATTTGAAGAGATATTCCATCGCGAGTTATCTACAGATGAAAAGCATGCAAACTATACTAAGAATCTTCGAGAAGCACGACATCTGAACAAAGCTTCCCCGATTCAGCTATCGTACCGAACGCGTTACGACGTCGTTTCTAAATCGAATGCCCGAGGTTGCCATCTACTACTATTCACGTTACCCGTAATCTGTAATTCTTCTATTTATAGGAATATTTCTTATATATTTAGTAAGTATTTCATTATGGGAACTCATATACATGTTATTGATTCAATTAGGCATATCTCCGTGAATGTTAGCATAATTTCATATTTGATAAAACATCGTTCGTTCGGGATCGCACAGGCGGTTGATGACGCTCAGGGGGAGCCGAGAGTAAAGCTGGGTTTAGACGGAGGGTGCCTTCCCCTGGGCAACGCCCTCTCTCCCTCCCCGCCTCTTCAAAAAACCCCCAATCCCCCGATCTAATGCCTCCCACCAGTTCCCCATGCGTGTTGTCGCTGCTCTTGTACATGCAGGGAAACAGGGGGGATCAGTGCACTAATGGCAGCCTTGAGAGCAGGATGTATCTCTCAGTTGCTCTGCCGTTATGTCCTCAAGCCTTATCCCAACCCAAGAATTTTCCCCTGATATAGAAAAGTGGCAGAGGGCTAAAGTCTTAATATTGATAGATTTATTGCAGGCAAGGCGTCAGTCTAATTGCAGTTATTGCGCCTGGAAGTATAATTTCTTTATTAAGTACTATCGCTGTAATGATCTGTTGGTGAAATGATTTCCGATTTAATTCGTACGTACCTGTAACAATCGTAACACAAATTGTTCGCTGTTGTGCTATTATTAACACAAGATGGCTCGTGATAGGACTTAGACGGATATAATTTGTGTTACTTATTTCTAATTCCTGCAATCAGACTCTATCGTGCATATTTCATTTATTTTTGGATCTATTTGCATTGCTGGGTAAGCTATATTTTTTTATTCCTTAGTTTGGGCATTATGGTCATAAATAAGAAGCTATATCTGCGCGAAGTTTTATTGATTCGCGTCCACTCCTTATTAATCTAATTGACATATTCGTTTCTGCCAAGGCACTTGGCCTTCGTTTAAGAAGTAATTCTTGAATTCTTCACAAATACATCGATCTTCTTATGCCGGCCTCCGTTTGCAGGTTAAAAATAGCGTCCTCTTTTCTGCACGTACCTTGAATTACATTTCGACATTTTCACTCAATCACAGTTATAATCTGAAAGGGCTGCCGAATTTTTTTCTGATCATGCCAAAACCTCCATGAAAACGTACCCAAAATTGTTAAAGCGTACCAAATCTATTTAACTAGCAATAAAACGTACAATTTAAAGGGTTTTACCTACTTTTCCAGTTAGAATGAAGCTTCCTCCTCCTCTTCTTCCTTCTTCTACCAATGTTTTATTTTATTTAATTGTTGACTAAGCTACCGTGGTGGCTTCCAATTTGTGCAATCTATGTTCTCGAATTTGATCGCATTCATGCATTCAGTGTTGTTCTTTTTAACGAAATACTGTTTTTTGTTTTTCTGTAGTTAGGGTCAAACAAATTCTCCAGCTGCAGCAAAATAATGCGGTATTGACAAAAGCTGCATCATGAACTCGGGAAGCAGGGGGAAACAATACTGCGCACCAGAATTTTTCAGACACTGTTTCAGTCTTGAAAGGAGCATCTTGAACAAACAGTTCCCGCCACTTCATATTTATCTTTTCATGCTGCTCTTTTTCATGAAATTGCAGAAATGCATTGAATATAGTATTATTGAATTACATTTACTAAGACCTTTCAATCCAAACTCTTGTCGTTTTTGGGACATATTGTGTTGACATTTCTCAGGAGAATGCTTTCTTCAGCTGCACCAAAATAAATCTCATTTATAATGACATAGTTTGAGAGGTTGCCTACATTTATTTTGTAATTGTCAGTCTAAATCAACAGATCCCTTCTTATGAAGTTGTCCATAATAATGCTCACTCCGGTGAAATCAAAATACATTTTTGTAAGGGGATCTTGTAGATTTGCTGATATTCTCAAACTTATTCCGTTTGATTTACCTCGCAATTATATGAAATGTTTTGTAACCGCCAAATGTAAGGCTTATTTTTTAAATAAACAAAAACAATCTTTTAAACGTACCAAAATTCAGCGCTTCAGGCTACCGTCGTGCCAAATATACAACAGAGTGACATTTGGAGCAGATCGAATCTAATTTGTACGAACATACCAATTTCGTCACCCCTGGCCGCATCTCACCCTCCGTCTAAATGCTAGTGGGGAAGTTTGAGCGGGTGAGAGGGGTAGGGTGGGGGCGTCACCCTGGGGAAGAAACCCTCCGTCTAAAGCCACCATAATAAGCAGCATCTGTGTCGTTGCAATATCTTGAGCTGCGCCCTGCGGGGTGGGGCTAGCGCTGGTGTTATAGACATATCAACGTAAGCCAGCTTTGGTAACTAAAAATATCAAGAGTCAAACGCCTACCGCCACACCTAACGGCGCGGGCTAACCTATTCTTTGTCATAATTGAATAACTAAAAATAATACCGAGTGCAAATCTAACGTAGTCTCAGAAAGACATTCCATCACCGTGTTTGAATACCAATAGCCGACCTAATATCAATGGCGCTTCCACGTACCTGCGCACCCCTGGCATCTCCCATCTCGACTTCCGAGGGACTTCACATCTCTCTCTATAAGATGAGTTCTCCTGTCCTAATTAGCTTCACATTGTTAACCAAAGCGTGAATGTCCTCAGATCGTATAGGTCAATGTAGGTCTATTTCGATGTGTCAAGCGATATCCTGTATTAGTACCACAGGAACATTCATTAGGATTGTAATGCGCATTTAATTGATTAAATCTCCATCTTGATTACCAGTCTATCAATACCTGTGTTCTAGAGAGTTGAGAGAAGACATAAAAGGCATGAAAAAACGTTACCAAATTATCAGTTTATAAATATATTCAATTTAATATTATCAATATTCAATTACCCATCGGGCTGGTGGCAGCCGGAGCAGTCGCTCCCTATTAATTAAAATCATGGCGAGGACATAAGTCACGCCTCATTATTAAAATAAATGAAAGTGATGTATTCCACATATCACGACAATTGCAATCTAAATTGAACATCTCAGAAGACGATCCACGTAATTCACAACGAAATGCTGACAGAGAAGGGGATCACGACACATGCGAGAACTTGGAAATACAATCCAATAGCCAAAAATAAAATCCCTGCTGACGTTGCAGTCACTACCAACCCAGTTATCGTGCCCTGACGACTCTGAAATGTTCCTTCGTAAGGCGATGCTCCCTTCACCCACATCACGGTAGAGGGAACAAGGTAGAGTCATTCCAATGAGCGAAAATACACCTCTTGTTCTGCTAACCAATAGAGCGGCGTCATTTCGAACGAACTTTATGACGTCACCATTGCGACATATCGGTAGGCCAATAGCGGTGCTAGATTTGGGGCTAGCAGTGCTGTCAGATGTAATGTGAGCGCTGCTATTGGTTCAGTGCCATGACGTAACCATTGTCACATGGTCGACAAAAAAGACTGGTTTGACCCTATCTAGTTTCCTCTACCGTGACCCACATCCAGGACTACCTACTCACACACCATTTTATTGACCAGCCGCACCAAGACTGCTGGCAATGGTGGCACAAGAAGTGCAATAAAACAGAATAGCTGCAAAGGCAAAACGAGCGCCGTCACGACAGCGACTCGACAATCCTCATGTGTGTTTGTGAGAATCAACAAATGATTCTGACACGACTTACCGAAAGCTACTTTCTTCTTTATAATTATGCTAACGAGATGACAAAATGTGGCTGTTTAAATAGGACCTAGCAAAAGCACCGGAAAAAACTCGACTCAATTTTGCCTAGCGCACAAACACGATTAAAACTTGAAACGACATGAATAATGGGGATACCTAGGCGTGGTGCTCAATAAACAAAGATGATTAAGTGAAGTGCTTCGAGACGCGAGCCGCATGAAGAGATCGCTTATTAATGCGAGCGACAGATAGAGAGTGCGTCTCGGTGACGCAGCGAAGTTGAGGCTGAGGGCGCCCATCTTCGTCTTTTTTTAATTCGACTCGCACTTCTACGGCGTCCACACGAGGAATATTTACGACTGCGAAAACAACGCAAGGACTAGCCTGCAACGACACAACTACTCCATTCCGTAGAGTACTAAACCATTAGAGTGTGAAAATAAAAGGTTGAAGATATGTCAAGTACCAGCAGATACATGTAATTAGTGGGAGTGGTACACGCGTGAGGTAGCACGGCTGCTACTTCAAATTCAGCCTAAAAATGTGGTTCATGGGTATATGGCTCAGATCGAGACATTAAAGTACGCTTAATGCTAAATTTTTCTTCGCATTCAATGAGGTATATTCTTATTATGCGAGTATTACAGTCTATCATAAAATAGTACAAGAGGACAGCGTAAAAACGCTTGAGCTCACATTCTCTTAAAAATATCTACGGAAATAGCGACAGAAAATGCTCATTAGACAAGCTCTTCGCATAAAAAAGGGTTTTTGAAAGAACTTTCACCGCTATTTTCATAGATAAAATAGTTTTATGGCAAACAAAATAAATTTTAATATCAATGAAAAAAACGATCTCACTAGTAAACACTATAGCAAGTAATTGGAGTATATCGATTGACTTCACGTTGGAAATTTCGTTGCGCTTACGTGCAGTGGAACATTCTAAAATCGTCTACATTTTAAACGAGCAGCAATCAAGCCAGGCATCTCGAGATTTAAAGGCATTTCACAGGCTGTATCGTAAATTATGTTTAGTGCCCCTGAGAGAAAGTTGGCAGCTGTGAGGAGAGTGCGCGCTGAAACGCACATGACGGAGTTGCGCTACTCGCGGCATTCCCTCTAATGGCTGCTCGCAGGTCGCCCTCTCACATAGCGTTCGCTGCACGATACGTTCCCTACGTGGGTGCTTCCTTTCATCGCTCGTTGGTACTGCGAATTAGATAAAATGCACATAACCCCTTCGTGAGGAAGCACGGAGATCGAACAATATTGATAAATGTTTCTATAATAAAAGGTAAACCGGTCTCTGCGAGTTTGACGTTTTCCAATATAACTATTGGAGTTGGCTCCCCTTTTACAAGTCAACGTCAAATCTCTCATAATGACCATAATTTGACTGCATAGTGGAAGAAATTTATGGTTTTCAATGGTAAGAGTCAATAGGAAATAATTTTTTATGTTATGAGTCATCTCATGACGCTCTACATATCCGAAGAAAGCTTTCATGTTCAAATGAGGCGGTATACAGAGGACGCTCTTACTGACGGATCGAATATTGACCGCGGAGTTCACACCAACATCAAATCCTAAGCCACGCTACGACTCCGAGACGAAGAACACAGCTCATCGGAGAGGCCAGATGTTGATGCCAAAGAAGTTTATCTTTTAATAACCTCACATCATTGTTTGATTAAATTTCTTTGGAAAGTTATATAAATTATCATTAACAACCCAATTGAGTAATAATTTTTATATTGGCATTCAATGTATTATCGTCAAACGGCGTTGCTTGCTCGATAGGCTCGATTATAACCGTCACAAAACGGCTCCTGTGGAGTCCCTGGTGGACGCTACTGGACGCCACGGGCTTCCCTCGGCAGAGTATAGCATTCCTCAGACGGCAGTGGTGAACGAAGGTCGTTGTCTTCCGCCCCACCTGCTCTTCGGGCATGGCGAGGCCCTTTCTTAATAAAATTTCATCATTGTCATTGAATAATAAAATGCAAATGACATGCACCGAATTAAAGTTTCATTTCAATCTCGAACCAGGAGCCCACAAGCAAAGCAAAGTGCCTTTATTTACCTGTACTCACATGAACTCCATTCTAACCTTTGTTCACGCGCGGGATCATCTTCCATGCGTGGGATTATCATTCACACTTGGGATTATCATTCGCGCGTAGGATTATCATTCACGCGTGGGATTATCATTCACGCGTGGGATTATCATTCACGCGTGGGATTATCATTCACGCGTGGGATTATCATTCACGCGTAGGATTATCTTCCACGCGTGGGATTATCATTCAAGCGTAAGACTATCATTCATGCGTAGGATTATCATTCACGCGTAGGATTATCATTCAAGCGTGGGATTATCATTCATGCGTAGGATTATCATTCACGCGTAGGATTATCATTCACGCGTGGGATTATCATTCATGCGTAGGATTATCATTCACGCGTAGGATTATCATTCACGCGTAGGATTATCATTCATGCGTAGGATAATCATTCACGCATAGAATAATCATTCACGTGTGGGATCATTCACTCGTAGGATTACCTTTGACGCGTAAGATTATCTTCGATGTATTAGGTTTATTTTGATGTGGTAGATATATCTTCGATATGCAAGGCAATTCCAGAATTTCATTCTTTTAATGGGTAAATCATTAATTTGAGTCAGGTTGCCTTACTTCCGGTTGTGGATGGAGTTGCAAGTTGTCGCTGAGGTTATTGAAGTTGATAATATTCGCTCAAACTAATCTCTTGAAACTTAGAAATCTTGAACACATGATGAATCGTATAATAGGATAAATTTAGCACAAACTACAGATGACTTATCTATCTTGTGAATGATTAATGAAATATTGGAGTGACAAGAAAAAGGTCTCTGGGAAAAAACTAAAAATATGATGATGAGAATACGAACAGAGCTTAGCGCGTTGCCCACTTTTCTGGGAATACTATCACGAGAAAAATCTGTTGATCCCACATTATTGGGATTAAAATAGCACGTAAATATAGCATTACAGCAGGATCAAGAAACAACAACCTAAATAGGCCCATAACAACTGGAGCCATAGCGGTGGGTCTGAAAACATTCTCTTTAAAAACATGACAATTCGCGCTGAATTTAGCGGTGAATATCAACATTTAAATAGGAGCATAACATGACGTGATCTTTCCAATCACCTTGGCATCGACGCTACTTTATCTCTGCTTGAGTCATCATTGATATTTCATTCTAGTAATTTCTCCGTACTTATCATACATTCAAAGCCAATTGTTTCCATGCTCACCGTTAGCCTCAATAAACGTAAGGTAAACAGAACGCAAGGACATTATTAGTTAGTTTAAGCCTCCATATCCGCAACAAAGGCGATCCAAAGAGAGGAAGGAAGAAGGCATCATTTAGTATGGAGTTAAGGGAACGCGGAATCTATGCAGAAAGGGCATAAAAACAGTAAGATGTGAAATAAGTTCATGAAACAAGATCAAAGTTGAAGAAGAAAGTAGTAGGTACTGAAAAAACAGGACAGCTGTAAGCCGAAAAAATATGCTTCTTAACATAACAAAAGCATTTTACTTCAACAAAAAGAAGGCCTACCTAACTCTCAGCTCGGGCCCTCACATTGTCCCCTTGGGAGTGCTAATTCCCATAGAGACAATAGTTGTATCCCCCTGAGGGAGATTTCGCAGTGATATAATTATGTATGTCCTTCCGTGGTGCTCAGGTTCTCTTTGGGAACAAGTTGCATCAGATTGCTGGACAATCGGTCTGAATGAGAAGCCACCCATTCAGATCTGCATTCGCCGTAAGCTAATATCACATTAGAGCTTACGTGTCTGCCATTGCCAGCCAGCCCTATCGACTTGGACCTGATGTCACCACAGACGAAATCGCCTAACATTTAGTAAGCAAACACCATATACTGCTGTGCTAAAATAAAGTGCGAATCAATTCGTATTCATCGCGATCGTTTCCCAATCTTTGTGTTGATAAAATAAAACAACAAGAACACGGAAATGGTCGTTCGCTGAGCCACTTCACTAGTTCGTGTGAAGTAGCGTGTTTTGGATCGTTTTTGCTTGTCCATCACTGAAACCGTACTTAAAGCGACATCAGCCTGCGATCAAAATGCATTTAATTTTGTCTGAACTGCGTGTCTGTTCTCACAGTCTGAGCTTGCAGCAGAGATGAAGGACAGAAGGAACTCGCAGCCTTGAGCTGTAATTCCCTGCAAAATACAGTTAATCAACCCAAAAAAAATCCCGCAATCCATGGATCTTATTCACGATGCCATGGATCTGACCTTCAAAGTCATTTCAAACAGAAAAAATATCCAGTATTTAAATTTCGATGAATAGAACATAACTTTCCCTCATGAAAACTTACACGAGACTTGAAGTTTATCGTTCCTTTTTCAAACATCAGAAACCTTGCACGGGAAAACTTTTCCCCATACTTCAAAGTTTAACGCTATATTCCACCGCGTAACAACAAAGGCAGCATAATGAAAAATTCTCCCTCTTCCCTTCTAAGTCGAGTGTAATTCCTCGCAGCGAAGAGAGCTTACCAACCACAGCAACAGATAGCAAAGGAAAACCGCTGAAGGTTCATTAGCATCAACTTGGGGCCGCACTGTCCGAAATAAATCTCCCAGAAAGCAATACGCGAAAGAAATGCTGTAAAAAATAACTCGCGTTTTGTTCCTCAGATAATTGGTCTAGCTCCGAGGTCGAGGAGTCGGAACAAAATGCCCCCAAAAAACGATGTGTGCACAAAAATACTTGACAATTTAGATTTCGTAAATTGATAGCATGTGGGCAGTTATAGTAAACCCACCAAAAAAATATACGAACAATTATAATAAAAGATTAAGAAATCATTATGTACAAAAAACTGACCATGGAATTAAACCTCGAAGAGACGTTATGATTTTATGATTTCAAACAAAGCATTGAGCCATGTGTTCGCTCAAATATTCCTTTCCTACGGTAAGAATTTTCAAGCCTAAGTTGCACAACTTCCTTGATCCTCACTCTCTCGCCTTGCAATGCACGAAAAAAACCCGAAACACAGAATCACAAAGCAGTCCTCGGCTTAACTGTGTGCTCAACGCTCTGCAGACGCAATAATCGACTTCAAACGGAGTGGCCGTAGCAGAAAAGTCGTTCCCTTTTCAATAAGCCTTAAATCTCGTAAAAAGCCAGAACGACCAGCTCTACAAATCCCATTGGGGTTAGCCGTTTTATTATCATTGTCGAGAACAAGAAGCGAGCAATCAAAGTCCATGAGGCTCGACAAAATGGAATTGTCTGCTGTATACGCGGGAGCAACGAATTAAGAAAAATTCTCGCTCTTTATGCTTTTCGGAGTAGAGTTTTAGAAACTGAACTGTGGACAATCGCAGGACCACTAAGCCATCAGGAAAGGATAAAGAAAAAAATGAGAGCTATTTCACTATGATGAAGTTGAAATACTACGCGGGAAAAATAAGTTAGGCATATTTACACAATGACATTACAGTATAATATGTACAAGTGCAAGTTAGGAAACCATCAGCACATGCTTTATCACTTATTTATAATTTTAACGACTAGATTTTGTATTTCAAAAACATTACATGTACGGAATTAGCGTTAACGCATTTGATGTAGGCTCATTGTCAAGACATTGCTGAAATCTCCCAATCCTCAGATCGAGAGAGGAGTTTGAAGCGATTATTGTTAGCACGGCCCACTCATGCAAGAGTTAGTAGAGGTCTCTCAGACCACGACGTTTCGGAGCGACAGAAAACATAAGAGCAAGAGGAGTGAGAAAAAAACAGTCTTCTCATGTAAATAGATTCTTCTCAATGATCGTTTGCTCTTCAAATAGAGAAAGAAAATGCCAAATTTTTACTTTAAATTCAATCGTCTCAAAATTTGATTGAAAATTAACTCGGCAACAATATAAATCACTGTTAACAGGTTTTTAGTTTTGAACCATAGTTGAACCATTCATTCACACAATTCCTTAGTGCGAACTGTGAAAGTATTTTCCATTTTGATGCAGAGAAAATTACTTGTAAGCATCATGTTGTTGAATTGAGGACAGAGCGGAATCAGAGGAAAATCTTATCCAGTTAAGTGATGCTTACTCGAAAAATGAAATGGCGCAAATAATTTTATGTTCAAGAGAGTTGTACAGCCAAACATTAACTCGCTGATTATGCAGCATGCAGTCTTTATAGTAACTGGGGTCGTAGCTTCGAATGCATGAATAATATTCATGAGCTGTTGATTTTAATCGGTCGCGATTGCTGACTAAAAGCAGAAATGTTGGAATCAGGCATTACCTTGAAATAAAATTAGACATGTTGTACGGCAAAAAAATATATATTTAGACAAAAAAAATTACTCTCTCCCATGCAACGAACAGTTTGCAGAAGGAGGAACTGATCAAAATTAATCTCTCTCACTGTAAAATGAATAAAATATGCCGAGAGCACATGAACACACAAATGTTCGTTGATACCAAACGTACAGAAAATTGAAATCATCACAGATTAAAATACATCATCAATACTAACATAACACTTCAGGAACACACCAAGTGATTTTACTCAA
The DNA here is from genome assembly GCA_014220935.1 of Platorchestia sp. MABIK. Taxonomy (NCBI): domain Eukaryota; kingdom Metazoa; phylum Arthropoda; class Malacostraca; order Amphipoda; family Talitridae; genus Platorchestia; species Platorchestia sp. MABIK. The sequence goes on along the minus strand of JACJUY010003209.1, from coordinate 73,214 downwards.
TCGCTCGTGGGTGGCTTAAATCTTTTAAAGTTCAATTTTTTCAGTCAAACTCAGTTTGTAAATCACTGACTGCCAGAGGAGATGCATTATCAAGTGAATCATGAACAACATCAGGAGTAAATTAACTGAAATCACTTGTAGCTTGACTGCATGTCAAGAAGAATTAACGAAACCGGGGACATACATGAGGAAAATTTCACGTTCAGTTTACTCACCCGTTAAGTACGAATACAATTTAACGAGCGATAGATTGTGGATTATGAACTAAAGCTAAAGTGAGGAAGCCTCGCAACGCACCAGCAAAAAATTGAGAGCCCGTCAAGTGCATTATCACGAGTCTGAGAGATCTTGTATAATGGTCTGGGTCATCGATCACTTGAACTTAAGACCAAATGATGGATTTAAAGTTTTAAAAAATCTCAGGAGACTCCTTGAAGAGACAGGGGACGTTTACCGAAGATTAGCTGAGATTTACAAGCTTAAAGGCTCATTCTTTGGCAGTAATGAAGGCTGATTAGCAGCGGCGCCAAACCAATACTGAACAGAACATCGAATCAACTGCCACGCCGCATGCAACTTGCTCATCGACCGAGACTGCTCAGACGTCCTAATTTTACGGATCTGGTGTGAAAATTGTGCACTAAGTGGCTGCTCATGTTAAGAGTTCACCACGTCAGAACAGTTACCTAAACTGAACATTTCTATCACGGAAAGTCTTGAATCTGTAGACTAATAAAAGGCGATGGGGATGAGTTATTCTCAGATATTGTGAATTGAGCTACAAATTTGTTTTACTATGATAAATAATGGCGTTTGAAAGAAAACTGTAGCTATCTCAAATTTCTTTAGTTAAAGAGTGTGCTATTCGCAGCTTCACCCTTGAGGCAGAAAATGCTTCCATCGGGGTTACCAGAATATTTTCTTGCCAAATGTTACGAGCGATGCGAGCTGACGCAATGTAGAGAAATTCTACTTTTACTATCGTTGCACAAAATTGATTCGGATATTTCCTATCCTTCCGATAAAAATTATAGAAGACAAGCAAGCCAAAACAATTATATGTTTAAATGAAAAAGGTTCAAAATAGTGATATCTACAGTGAGCTGCATCATCTTTCCAGTGATGTTACTCACCATATTAGCAAGTAAGGAAATCTTATTTGGATCATTCAGATGAGCAGCTAAAATAAGTTAGAAACAGAGATTGGCGCAGAACTTGAGATGGTGGCGCGGATGGACGGCATGTAATTGCACACAGCGCTCAGGTCACCAGTTCAGCCGCACCGAGTCATGAGGCAATAAATAAAAAACAACGCGAGGTGGCCGCGGTGTGGAGGCAAGCGAACGTGACTGCTGTTCTGCAACTCGGGTCGAAGCATAGCACAACAGAGGTATAGTAATTCGCAAATCCAATGAAAAACTGTAATATATTTTACGAACGAAATGTTTGAAACACTTTTTCATAAATCTGCTTTATAATTCACAGAAAAATACGAAACGCTGCGATCGTCTTCCAGAATGCTGCATTAGCCGCATGGAATGTTCATACCGCAAAGTGCTCCCGGAAAAGAACCCAATACATTTCTTTGCATAAAGGTTACTATAAAAGCCTATTCATTATTGACAGTATCATATTCTAAGGAAAAAATGCAGAGGACTTAAAATCAATTTAGCCACAATTCACGTCCCATTACTACATCATTTGTTTACGTTATTACATGATTCCTTAGGTAAAATTAAGATCTATTGACTGTGTAATTGTTTTTATTTCAATTAGTTAAAGACTCCCAAAACCACAACAAAGACGATCTCAAGGGAGTGAAGAGAAGGGTCATTCAGCATATATTGGGGGAAAAAGAGAAATCTATACACAAGGTGTGTCTGCACACAGGAGACTCTGCACATAAAAACACCAGGTTTGGAAGGAAAAGGAGGGAAAGGCAAAGAAGAGATATCAGAGAAAGTATGACAACTAAAGGAAGCGAAGTGGGCAAGAAAGACCAGAAGTCTCAAAAGCCTATCTATAGCTCATTGACAATATGAGCCTACAGATTTTGTCTCTATCGAGACCTATATCGACACGATCAATGAGCTGCTGAAACTATAATTCAGAGTGAACAAAAAGTTTGCAAAAATTACATTCACGAAGCTCACACATGTCTAAGCACCTCAGTTGGACAACATCTCAGTTTTTCACGAATATATTGAGTGCTGAAGAACTAAGTGCAGATGCGAAATACTTAAATTCAAGATAAATTTTTCCGAATGAAAACAATGTTTTGTGCCTGAATCAGTGCATATAAAGAAAAACTTTTCACGTTAAATTGGAATTCAGTGATAGACACCGGCAAATTTTACATCGGCAAATGGTTTTAAGCTCATGTTGATCACATAGCCTTATATGTGAAGAAAGGTCTCCCCAGCGCTTGAAAATAACAGTGAGAAAAATTGAAAGTGATTAATTAGCGTTGAAATTTTCCTCAACGAGAAGAGAAATGGTATACTTTGTTTCCGATTTCTACAGATAGATAGATAGATTATAGGTTAGTTTAAGCCTCTCTAACCGCTACAAAAAAAGCGTATCGAAGAGAGGAAGGAGGGAGGCAACATTTACTGTGGATATTAGGGAGCGGAGAATCTATGCAGAAGAGGCATAGAAACAGTAAGTTAGGAAAGATGTTCATGAAATAAGATAAAAGTTAAGAAGAAAGTAGTAGGTGCTGAAAAACAGGACAGCAGCGAACCGAAAAGAGGTGGTCCTTAACATAGGAAAAAATATTTTATATCAACAAAAAGAAGGCCTACCTAACTCTCAGCTCGGGCCCTCACACATTTTCCTCCTGGGAGCGCTCATTCCCATAGATACAATAGTTGTCTCCCCTTGAGGGGTTCCGATTTCTACATTCATTTAGCAGAACACGTTATTAAATGCAAACTTGGTGCAAATACAGATACAATTCAAGTATGTGCATGTAAAGTTTTTTAGCTAATTTCAAGTTTGGAAGTTGAATGAAATTTGTAAATCACATTCACCTTTGTAAATTAAATTAGCACCTCTGAAAAACATGTTCGTCAGGGAATTATATTTCCATTCCAAAATAAAACTAAATGGAGTCCCACATAATAGGTTTTCTACCAGAAAATGACAACAACTATTGCCTGTTCAGTAAATTGAGACAAAATGAAGAGTACACTGACTTGTAATCTCGATGCACTTTTATTTCAGAAAGAAAGACACGTAATCAGCTTATCGGCTGACGGCAAAGATCTTGAAGCAGAAATTAAGAAAATATAGATGAAGAAAATAAAATGTCGACTATTTCAACAGTAGGTACAAAAGAGGGAAAACAAAGGCTTGTGTAATTGACAGACTTCCTCGTCACGGCGAGATGCACGAGGTGGCCTTATAAACACTACAGAATGCATCATTATTCATGAAGCCAAACTATGCTGCGAGCTTACCTTTCATGCTTCGCGTATGACTACGCATCCGAAGTGATGCAAGGCGTAGTCAAAACATCTAGGTAATTAGCATTCATAATCAATTTAGCTTAAACGTGACTGATTGAGTGACTTATCATTGCATTAAGCTTTGGTCTGTAGAAAAATGTTGTGTTCGAATGCAATGTTTCACTTAAGTAAAAAATAAGCAAAGAGGAAATATATTAGTATAGTTTACGTTCGTGTAAAGTACCTCAGTTTCGATAATTGATGTGAATGTCCCTGACGTTATATGGTTTCTCATAAATATCACAACGATGTTTGTAAAACATGACCATGAGGCTGTGTAAAAATAATTGCGAGGAAATTATTTAAGGTGTCACCGAACGGTCATGAATATTTCACAGAAGTCAGGAAATCATTAGATATTTGTGCGCGTACGTTTTGTGTATCTAAGTGAGTATCTAGATACATTTGAAATTGAGTATCTAATTGCTGTAGCTAGATACTTTTAAAGAGTATCTAGATTTAAGTATCTTTAGATCCTTCCTCAAATATCTCCACAGATACAAGATACCTTTTACATATTTTTTGTACAAACAAAAAAATGGCTCTAAAACAATTTTTTAATACTAATTCCAAACTACAATTATTCTCAGTATTCTAGTGATTGAATAATAAATATACATATCACCAATCGAAAACAATTATATTTCTGTGAGTTTGAATCATTAAGTACTGTTTTCCGTTGACCATGTATGTTTATTGCTAGCATAGACATAGAGTATGGATGTATGATGTTAGGCAGCGTGACTCGTTCAAACGTTAACAGAACGTGTTCGTTTGGCTCCGTTCAGTCAGAAGTTTATCCAAATTTCGTCATAAAATAAGCATAGGATGATCTTATATTCTTATCATTCACATCAGTTACCGAAACCATGTCTGTGTGTCCCTAACCCTAGGTATCGTATCACTAACGCACTTCCTCTGATGCGGACAACTTCCATCAATTTTCCCAGAGATCATAAAAGTCGTCCGTCATCAGAGATGCTGCTGCTGTCGTTTTTTGAAAGCCACAAGCAAGGCCTGCATGAATTAAGAGATCACAAAGTTGTAGAAAGAGTTTTTTTTTCAAATACAATACAACGCTGCCCTCTTCTACGCAGTAGAGAGATTGTTTCTCTCAGGGCCTAACATTGGCTCCTCGGAGACCATCGCTCTCGGATTCCATGTTCGAGAGATTGGGATTGCTGAAGAGCAATAAATTAGTTTAGATATCAAAACTGCTTCCATTACGATTAGTAGATCAACGGTATAAACACTACATCATGATTAGGGTTTATTTAGATTTAGAACTGTAATTCTTTTGAAAGAATTATGAATGATTATCAAGGGCTCGGAAGCTGACCACTGAGCATTCAACTCGTAGTCTCTTTATATCGTGGAAAGAATCTGATGTTGTGGCTATATGATCTGCCAACACATTTCCCGAATTTAATACCTTCAGTAATTGTTTTGGCAGATCAGATCGCTCCAACATCAGATTCTTTACACGATATAAAGAATTGAATGCTCAGCATTCGACCACCCAAATGTCCGAACAGTTGAACATTATCAATTTATCATTCATTCAAATTTTATATAATGTATTATTATTTAGCTGCCAATTTTGTTATACTCAGCAGTTACCTTTTTCATCCTAGTTTTTATGTTAACTGGTTAATTATTCATAGTATTGCTGAAGATGTATTGATTAGATTAGATTATTAGTTAGTTTAAGCCTCCCTATCCGCAACAAAAGCGATCCAAAGAGAGGAAGGAAGAAGGCACCATTTAGTATGGAGTTAAGGGAACTCGGAATCTACGCAGAAAGGGCATAGAAACAGTACAATAAGAAAGAATTTCATGAAACAAGATCAAAGTTGAAGAAGAAAGTAGTAGGTGCTGAAAAAACAGGACAGCAGTGAACCGTGAAAAGATGGTTCTTAACATAACAAAAACATTTTATTTCAACAAAAAGAAGGCCTACCTAACTCTCAGCTCGGGCCCTCACATAATCCCCCAGGGAGTGCTAATTCCCATAGATACAATATTTGTCTCCCCCTGAGGGGCTGAAGATGTATAACGAATGAAATAAAGATAAATTTTGTACATGTTTCATTGGATAAATTCCTCGTGCGCGTTTATCTAAGTGTTATAAGGGTTTTTGATGTATGTTGTACGGTGAAGTAGTGAGACAGAAAGAATTAAAGGAAAAGTCTCTAGTATTTGAATATATTTTGACGGTGTATCTAGTATCTAGATGCATTTTGGGTGTGTATCTAGATATATTTTGACGGTGTATCTAGTATCTAGATACATTTTGGCCGTGTATCTAGATACATTTTGGCGGTGTATCTAGTATCTAGATACATTTTAGCCGTGTATCTAGTATCTAGATACATTTGAGAGCATCTATGACCAGCTCTGTGCGCATTTAGTGCAAGTCATCCGACGTATGAAACAGTAAATGAATAAATTCAGAAAACGCGAGTGTGAACGGGAACGCTCCTGTGGCTTGAAAAGAAAAGTCAACATTTTAACATGAAATGAAGATGCAAGGAAACCTTCAGGTGTACAAAGAAGGCTGAAATCATTGTCGAATGGAAAACGACACCCGCGCTTCTGCCAGCGAGTGTTGCCACTAGTGACGTGATGCATACGCCTCGGCTGAACGGAGTGTGGGAAGCTGCCTCTGCGAATGAACTTCTTCATGAAATCCATATTCAGAGACAATACATTTAATAAATAATTGACACGATATTTTCCCTAATTCAACAGTGCTGAAGATGGGTGAGATGATCCATCCTAAGAGAAAGTAAAGCACTTCGACGCCCGTGAAGAAAACGACTACGAATGACTTGCGCCGGTGCCGCAGAGTTGAAAAAAAAATTTGAGTTAAACGTCACTTTAGGAATTATTACCAAATACTTACAGGTAACTCTCGATTTATCCACATCTTGATTAGTCCCTCTCTCGATTTAAATAGTTTTGATTGCCTCCGTGATGTCCTCGCCATCTCGATTTATCCACCCTTCGCGTTCGTCGTGTATTTTGCAACATTCCTTGTACGAAAAAAATCCACAAGACATTCTTTAAACAAAGGCTGTTCTTTCATCTTTTACATCTTTTCAATGTGTGTTGGTGTGATAAATGGGCCAATTTGACAACCCCTATGAGTTCAGGTAAAAAAGTTTATGTACCTAGGAAAGTAAAAACCAGAAAACAATTAGCATTAAAGAGAAACTGGAGATTATCGAGATGCTAGATTGAAGAAAGCTGGAAAAATGAAGATAGTGAAAGTGATTCTATTAATGCAAAGGCATCAAGTGTTGAAAAACTAGCTAAATGCTTCGATCTTGCCGAACAGTTAAAACAAACTTTTGCAGACGGAGAAGAAAATTAGGAAATTAAGCGTACATTTTGTTCAAATTTAGATGGCCTACTGATGGCTTTCTTTCCCATCTGAAAAATTTGATGAAATAAAGAAGAAAAGTCAGTGATTTCATCTAAGTATTCTATCAATATATATGTAGTCATATCCATAAACGCAATAAAGTCTTATTTTACGCAAGTCTAATATATTTCCACTGTTTACAATCTCAATATATTTCTAACAAATATGTTTGTAACGAATATGAGCATTAAACAATTTATTTATTTGAATAGATTAGAAATTTAGTTTGGGCCTCCCTATCCGTCATAAAGGCGATCCAAAGAGAGGAAGGAGGAAGGCACCATTTAGTATGGAGTTAAGGGAATGTGGAATTTAGGCAGAGAAAGAAACAATAAGTTGAGAAAGAAGATCATGAAACAAGATCATAGTTGAAGATGAAAGTAGTAGGTGCTGAAAAACATGACAGTAGTGTACCGAAAAAGGATGGTCCTTAACATAACAAAAATATTTTATTCCAACAAAAAGAAAGCCTACCTAACTCTCAGCTCGGGCCCTCGCTCATTTTCCCCTGGGAACACTAATTCTCACAGATACAATATTTGCATCCCCCTGATGGGATTCATTTGAATATTTTCGTTTTATTCACACCTTTACTGTGGGATGCTTGGATAATTATTCGTATGCAGCATAAAGTTGCCCCTAAAAGAACAGGTTCACTTTTTCTTTTAATTAAACCAAATATGGTACCTTGATTTTTCCGTCATCTCTATTTATCCAGTCCCATCCCAGGAGACAAATCGGGAGTCACCTGGATTCATGATTCACAGTGAGGAAAAATATCAATCTCAAGGCATAAATTTCGAGAGAAAATTTCAAATCATTTTATTCCGACTAAAACTAGACAAAACGCGAGGTAAGAGTTGCTTCCCTAGAAACTGTTGACTGCAACACTCGCAATAAATTTTCAAATGCGATGTGGGAGGCTACAGCGCAATTTTAATTCGTTTACTCTGCAAGCTGGAGTCCCCAGCACAAACTCGCGTCGGGAGAACGTATACGCTGGACACACCAAAGAAAAAATTTACTCTGACTTAAATTTCTAGCTGGTGAATGCCTCTGAGCTTGAAGCTGCTCAATGATAACACTAATGTCGCAGTAATGTTTCTACAGTTTAAAATTCAGCTGCTCTAATAATGGGTAACTGACCTAGCAAGAAGATCACTGGAGTTCTCGCTTTGCTGAATTTAAGACTCCCGTGAGAGAATATTCTCTTGCCCGCAGTGTCGCATTTCACCTCAAAGGGTCGCTGAGGAATATACGTTCGCTACAATCTCGCGAGGGATAATAAAGGCTGTGGTATTAGAACTAAATTAAGATATAACGCAGCGATATTGTGAGCTAAGAACGCCAAACACGCATTGCAAGATTGCCAACTATTGAGCTATTGACAGCCGCGGAAACTAACAACTCCGTGGAATGTTGTTCTGAAAGGCAGACGAGCTCCGACGGCACGAACCCAAATGCGAGTAAGTCTGTGGAGTCTCTCGGGAAGTTCATTTGAGTAAATAATTGACGGCCAAGGTCAAGCAGGACTAAAAGGAACCTCGAACTTAAAAAGGAAAATCGCCAAGCTTAGTTGGACACCAAATCCGCAATCAAGAGAAGTGAAAGGCAGCTTTTCGGGAAGGGAGAAAATAATTCATTGTTAAAGAAATGAAGATAAGATTAGATGTTAGTGTAGGCCTCCCTATCCGCTAAAAATTAACAGCGTTCCGAAGAGAGGAAGGAAGCAGGCATCATTTAGTATGTAGATAGAGGAACGCGGAATCTATGCAGAAGGGACATAGAAACAGTAATTTGAGAAAAAAGTTTGTGAAACAAGATAAAACTAGAAAAAGAAAGAACTAACTGCTGAAAAACCGGACAGCAGTGAACCGAAAAAAAGTGGTCCTTAACATGACACAAACGTTTTATTACCACAAAAAGAAAGCACACCTGACTCTCAGCTCGGGCCCACGTACATTTCCCCCTGGGAGTGCTAATTCCCATAGAATAGTTGTATCCCCCTTCAGGGGCAGGATACGAATAAATAAAACTGAAAGGTTATGTTCCAAATACGTAATTATTATAGTCTAGAATTTTTCATAGCTAAATACAAGTTCTGGAGCCACTGGATGAACTTAAAGGAAGGCAATTTAAACTTTTTATGATGAACATTATTTTCTCGGGGCTTAAGTTTGCGCGCTTACCCGCGGTTGTAAAAAAGTGTGAACGTCAAGCATATCTTAGCATCACAACTCGATCAGTTAGATCAAAGTAGCAACAGGTGCTGAATGGAAGTTTCATTACAAGGTCACTTTCCTTTATAGTAAGAACATCGTTTTCAATTCGAGAGATTTTTTATCCCACACGAAATTGATGGAAATATATTGAATTGAAGTAAATTTACCTACGTGGCAACCCAATCCAAAACCTATTACTATTAGTTTTCTCTGTATGCTAACCTTGAGGGTGAGAATTTGCTGCTCTTGTGGCTTTTATGTCTTAATAAATCACCAACAAAAACCATGAATGTTTCAATTCAAATTATCCGCCTCAACTTGAAAGATCCATCTTCGCTTAAACTCAGAATAAATCTCCACACGGAGAATTTCAGCTGTTAGCGGATAATCGTCACAGCAAATTCGACAACCTAGCCTGCCTACTGAAAAACACAGTCAAAACGATGAACCTAAAGCACTTAGAACCTTAAGTTCAAGCGAAGCTCAAGCTACAAACAAAGAGTTAAATTATGGCTTCAACAGGAAAAAAAACAGCCTCCAAATTAAGAACCCAGTCTCCAAACTAACAATCACAGCCTTCATACCCCAAACCACCACATAGAAAACCCAATCTCCACACGAAGAACTCATCCTCTAAAATAAATGAGCCCCAGACTTCTTACTGGAATCTATAACCTGGAGACTAAAAACCTAGAACTCCAAACCACTGCCCTCATGCTCAGATTGCTAACTTTGAAACTAAGAACTTTACCTCCACACAAAGAACCCCTACGTTCATGCTCTGATCCCTAACCATTAAACCAAGAACCCTGAGGTGCCAGTTGAGAAGCCCAGCCTGCGGACCGAGACCCCGGGCAGTACTACAGAAGTAGGCACAGGAACAGACGTGCCAGATCGCGAGATAAGCTAAGGATCCATCTTCATCAGTCAGCGTTCCGTGCACACCCTGCTCTCTCTGCCCTGATCTGCACCCCCGCTGGCATCCAATGATGCGCATTTATCCCGATCAGACATCAATGCCGTCGTGATGTACGGGCCAGATGCTCAATGAAGTATCGCTTTGTCGGCTTAAGAGGAATTTTGAGGCGGGCATTCAAAGGATATTTTGCAGACAAGAATTGAAGCGCAGATGGATGATTTTGATGTCAATTTCCACGTGATATCGACTTGCAATCACGATTTGCTATCTGAGCTGTCATGGCATTTGCGTTCGGAGGCAGAAGTGTGATTAAACAACACTGTGCTTCCAATTGCAGTGACATCAGATGACTGACAACTGCCAGGTACATAATACGCCGTGAATGTTTCCGAAAATTTGTTTTTTCGTTCTTCGACCCACTTCAAGCAACGGAAAGTCGTTATATAAGTACGTTGAAATACTTTCTCGTTTCTTGTGTTAACATATATTTTCAGTGCTAATAACATAGTATCACATTCGATCGCTTTGAACCGAAAGTACACAGGCTGTAATGCACTGAGGTCTAATACGAAATAAAATGAAGCTTTAGAAGTTCTTGAGTTACAAGATACGACATTACAATTCCTGTATGGCGAGCGATACTGCACCGCAGCAACAGAGCGATATTACAAGACATCCTGAGGCGGAGTCTCCAGCAAAGAGCAAATGGAGAAAATTCAACAAAAATATAAACCAAAGAATGAATTTAAAAAATTTGTCATGAATAATATTCTGCGAAAGTGCCCACCGAATTTATTTCATTTGAATAGAAATAGCGCGATCACTCTCTAAAGAGTCTGCAAGCAATGTTTTGAAAAAACAAAGATAAAAAGTTTTCGTTTCAGAGTGCCTTCAAATTCAAGAACTATTCAAATTAGAGACGCAAGCCTGGAATATTTTCTCATCTTCCCTGCAACATCTAAGAGAAAGTTAAAACAGCAATGGGAAATTTACTGCGGCCTCGTCGAACAACCTGAGGAACTGCAACGAGATAATGAAAATAAAATAAAAAATCCAGCCGAGACAGTCTTTTTTGAACACATGCCAGGAGCTCCGTTTTCGTATACTTAATTTGCGGCTAATTTTTCTGTGCGGCATCAATGACAAGATTCAAGTACGTGTTGCAAGGTCATAAGGAAACCAGCGAAGCGGCAAAAGGTCTGTGAAATTTGCAAAAAGACGCTTGCTGAAGTATTTTGCATCATAATTTTAGCCAGCAGACTAATTTGCACACGTGTTGAGCTTTGATCACCTCAAAACTTGGGGATTGCGGTAAAAGTTAGACGAAAGTTAGTAGACCCTCCAGTAGCCGCTTACACCCGCGATAGCAGCCACGACCCGCATGGCAATGAAGGCTTCGCGGCAACTTTTCCGGCTTTTGCTAGCGTCACTTTCATGTACGTAGAGGCTAGCATTAAATCCAAACTTTGCATCTTCATTATTATTGAAACCAGTGATGCAGGCCCTCCACTGATGAATGAACCGTACCGTACAACGCTGGAGCAGCTCCGCCAGCCGCTGCATCACGCACCTAGGATATGCTTGGGTAAACTTCACAGAAAATAAACTCTGATATTTTCTGGTGTATCGTTGTTTGCAGGAAAGATACTATCGAGCCAGCGCTGAGTCAGCAATAGCACTTCGTGAACACATGCAGTTCCGAATAGCCGGACTTGAAATACCAGGTTCACGTGGCTGCGGGTCGGGTGTTGGCGTCGGCTGCTATTAATGATTTGCGAGCAAGACTTCTAAAGAGATCTATGAACTTTTTTCATTATACTGGAAACTACGGAACAAAACAGCAAGTGAACCATCGAGAAACACACAGACCGTTTCTCTTTTAAAAAGTTAAGCATGTGTTTGCAATGAAGCTCTGAGATTATTTGGAAAATAAAACAAACTGGACGACCTTCCGAACAATAGTTGAGAAAACAAGACTCCATTAGTGTTAGTTTTAGCTTCTCTAGCTCTGAAAAAATAGTTCTGAAGAGAGGAAGAAGGGAGGCACAATTTAATATGGAATTGGGGGAATGGGGAATCGATGCACATATGTCCCCACACCCTGCGCATAAGACCAGCAATGCTGAAAGAAGTTTATGAAACAGAATAAAAGTTGAAGGATTTAGTAATAGGTTCTAAAAACTGACAGCTATGAAATAAAAAGATAGGTCATACCAAAAAGCTATTTTGTTTCAACAAAATGAAGGTTTCCCAGTTTTCAGCTCGGATTTTACATTCTTCCTCAAAAACAATTATTCCCATAGGAACAGTACACCGTTTCTTCTCAAGGCGAATCGAGAAAAAATCCTCTGAGATGGTATTAGAGAGCAAGAAAATTTGAAACCAAGTGAAATCGCCTAGATCAATTCCATCTAGTTGATGCTACTTGCAACGCCAAAAAATACCCCCTGTTTATGCAAGCATGTTAAGACATAGAAGCAAGTCTATAACTCATCCAGCATATGCGCAGAAAGTCATTACGTATAGCGAAGATCTTAAGCCTTCAGAACGTCAGCTCTCATATTAAAATTTCAGTCGTCAAGGATGACAACCTTTAAGCTTACCATGGCAGGTATAGCTTCACTTCTATATTTATCTTCGGGGCCACAACTGAAACCATTCCCCCATCACCGCTCAAAGAGGCTCCATTTGTTTTACGTCTCATTCATCAGAGCTGAGAGAACTCGAAGACCATAAAGCAGCTCAACAAAGGATACGTTCCCAAAGACACGCAACAATTCGGAAATATAAAACACGACCGGCATTTCCAGAAACACGGATCATAAAACGGGGGCACGGCAATGGCTGGGCGCCCGCCCTGTATTCTGCACGTACGTAGGCGATGTCGGAAATGCGCGGCATGTGTTCCGAACTGAAGCTCGCAGTTTTCATGGAATAGTGCTCGGTACTTTCGAAAAATTTCACCAGCAAAAATTTCGCTTCCCACTCGTCCCATAGAGGTTGCGGTGGTTCAACTAAAAATTGGAGTGTATATACATCACCATGCATGGGCAAAGATAAATAGGTCATTAAACAAATAAATCGTTCAATGTTTCCTGCTTCATTTGATGAAATTCTCATGCAATTGAAGTGCTCTGGACAAGTATTTAGCATTAAATAGATTTCATTCCCATGGATTTTACGCATACACCGAGCCTTATAGCTTTAATATAGCCACAAACTATCCCAGCTGCAGATTAGATTAGATTATCAGTTAGTTTAAGCATCCCTATCCGCCACAAAGGCGATCCAAAGAGAGGAAGGAGGAAGGCACCATTTAGTATGGAGTCAAGGGAACGCGGAATCTATGCAGAAAGGGCCTAGAAACAGTAAATTGAGAAAGAATATTAAGAAACAAGATCAAAGTCGAAGAAGAAAGTAGTAGTTGCTGAAAAACAGGACAGCAGTGAACCGATAAAAAGATGGTCCTTACCATAACAAAAACATGTATTTCAACAAAAAGAAGGCCCTATCTAACTCTCAGCTCGGGATCTCACATTTTCCCCCTGGGATTGCTAATTTCCATAGATACAATATTTGCATCCTCCTGTGGGGTCCTAGCTGTAGAAAGAATCTGTAGACACATTAGTAACCAACGCAAAATGAACCAAAAAGGCAATGAGTAATACACTCGTGAAATGGTTCGCTTACATATAGCTCACCGAGTTCTTCCTGAACCTACGACAAAATCTGCAAACATGTTCTCATGCTTCTCTTGTGAGCCGCTAAGGATTGAGTACCACTGATGAGAGTACTGCCCTTGCCGAAAAATTGAGATAATAAAATAATGACAGAAATGGTAATGTTTTAACGAAATATCGTAAATGCAAGTCATGCAAAATGACTTTGTGCGGAAATCTTTCTCGTTCCTTCCTGACGAGTGCAATTCAAAACTCCTTCATTCCGTTTCAATCAAGTTATTTTGAAGGTTGATATCTTTCGGCTTACACTGAGGATATACTCGTACTGACCAGCCGATGATTTGGAACTAAGGAAGTAACTTCAGACTCATTGCAAATATGGCCACTAAATAAAGACCATCAGGAGTTACGTCATATCTTGGGTCAGGCAGCACTCTGACACGTACGTTAATTTTTTAAAGGACCTCATTCAAAGTCTAATCACATTTCAACAACTACTGCTAAAAGTTCTGTTGATTGTACTTGACGTTAGGAAAAAACCATGATGACCATGTTTAAAACTGGACTTTGGATGAACAACTTCACACCAAATTGTCGGTAAATCAATCAGAAGTGATCCCCATTTCAGACTCACGATAATGAAAAGATTGTCTGGACATCGATTGTGCCATCAACAATTCAAATGATTAATTATAGGTTAGTTTCAGCCTCCCTTTAAGAGACAAAGATGTTCAAAGGGTGGAAGGATGAAAGCGCCATTTAGTGTGGAGTTTAAGGGATTACGGAATATATGCCCAAAGTGTGTTCATTCACAGGATCTCATGCGCAAAGAAATAGTTTGTTGAGAATTAAGGTTAGGAAACAAGAGAAAAATTGATGAGGGAAGTCAGAAGTGCTTTGAAAGAAGACTGCAGTGAACCGACCAAATGATGGTCCATAACAAAGCAAAAAAATCTTTCATTTTATTATAAAGAAGGCCTACCAAACTCGAAGCCCGAGCCCTAACTTAACAATTAAAAATCACACTATCATAATACTGAAAAAAAGGTCGCACCCTGTCAGAAGTTCAATTTCAAATCCAAACGAAATATTTTTAAAACTATCCTGAAATGAAGCGAGGTCACAGCAAATCAAGGGTAAATTTGATGTCGGGTGTATAAAGAAGGATGTAATAATGCCGAAACCTGCCCTTAACCACCAATTTTTAAAGTAAACAGTGGACGTCGAGAGTCGACGACACAAATGTTTGGGTGTTTACAATTTTTCATTTGAGGCATCGTAAACTAATCAATAATTGCGAGGACGACCCCACGTAGTACACCCCGTAAACAGTTTAGTCTCGTTACTTAGAATGATGCATCCTCGCTTTAACGCTCATCTGCCATTCTCTGCCAAAACAGGAGCAATTAGGGAACCAAGCTGTTTTTATAGGCTGCAATAGTCGAACACGCTCTAATGTCACATAATTTATCATTTTCACGTCCTACACAAACTCTCTGTGAACTATAACTCATTTGTCCGCACATCTCCTTCGCTCAGTTTTACAGACGACGAGATACAGCAAACTCCGGAACGAGATAAGAAGACTTCATTTGAGACTAGGTTAGATGAGTTAGTTTGAGCCTCCCTTACTACTACAAAAGTGTTCCAAAAAACAAAAGGAGTACTTAGTACTGAGTTGAAAGAAACTCGGAATCTTTGCCCAATATGTGTGTTCTCGCACAAGATCCCCAGAGCCAAGAAACATAAAACTAGGTAGTAAGCCGATGACACAGGCTAAAAGTTGAAGAAGAAAGTAGTACGAGCTGTGAAATCGGTCAGCACTGAACTGAAAAAAAGTTCACTAACAAAAAATTACACTATTTATCAAAGAGAAGCCTATGTACCAAATTCTCAGCTCTGGACCTCTCTTCATTCAACCTGGGAATGGCTAATTCCCGTAGACACCATAATTGTATCAACCTGTGATGTCTATTTGTGAATTAAAATTTTGAGATTCTATAACATATTAATAAAACATCGTATGTACACGAATATGTTAATTAATTTGCTCACATGAGCTCCACGGAAGTTTACTAATTCCACAATTTGATTGACCATAATTATTGAAAATGATTTTGTGGGTGCTGATTTTTTAGTCAACTTCAAGTTAACTGAAGTTAACTTGAATTGATCACAACTGCTGCATTTTCAGTTAACTTCAAGGGCTGGTTCAAATTTAAATATTAACTAGGGATTAACAATCCACATAAAATCCAAGATCAATTGTTTTCATTGTGTTTTAAGAAGAACTGTTGGGAGGTGAAACGCGTAGCCTCTTTTAAAGGGACATCCTTTTAAGGGGACAGGGATTTTTGGGCCCAATTAGCCACTTTTGTTCCTTTGTTGAAAAGGATCCTTAAGTAGTGAACTATTTTGCCCTAAAATTTTATGGGGCTACGGGCACTAGATCCCTCCACTCCAGGGGGGTGTAAGGGGACCCAAAATCATGAATTTTTGACCCCATATCAAGGGAAAACAAATAACAATGTTTCAAGGAATCCAAAACTGTTTTGTTTTTGTTGTAACATGGAAACTTATTGACTTGTATTCATTTGAAATATCAGATGAAATGACAAAAATAATATTCCCCATTTTCTGAAAAACTAAGGTCAAAATCGAAAAAACGAATGGAAAAAAATGTGTCTCTTTTTAAATATAACACTTTCTGGCTTATTTCAGAAGAATCAGTCTACAAATAAAAATTTACCATTCTTCCAGAAATGAAAAACGAATGTATTTTTAATATAATTTATACATGTATAACATGCAATTCACAGTGTTGATATGAAATTATGCATGCATATTATTTGTAGATGATAATACAACATTGATATTGAATTCAAGCAAAAAAATGTCCATTATATTACACTTCACCACAAAATGTTTTTTTTTGTATTTTAGGTAAAAACCTCATTTTCAACATAAAAAAGAATAGAAGTCAGTGAGTTTTCAAGCTAGAAAAAAAACAGTTTTGGAATCCTTGAAATGTTTCTAACAAACTAAAAGGTCCCAATTTTCCAATTTGTACATTCCATTTCTATTATCACAGTTTACGAGAAAAATGATTTTTATTTTATTCACAAATAATTTATACATGTAATATGCAATTCACAGTGACAATATGATATTATGTGTGCATATTATTTGTAAATGATAATACAACATGAATACAGCATTCAAATAAAAAAATTCATTGTATTACATTTTCCCATAAAATTTATTTATTTTGCTTTATATGTAAAAATATTATTTTCAAGCTAAAAAAATAGAAGTCAGTGAGTTTTCATGCTAGGAGAAAACAAAGGCAGTTTTGAAATCCTTTGAACATTTCTAACAAACTAAAAGATCCCGGTTGCTTAATTTGTACATTTAATTTTTTTATCACAGTTCAAAACAAAATATTTGGGATATTTTAGTTAGTGATCTAAAATCGCACATCAAAAGAAAACAAAAAGAAAAATGAGAAATTCAGAAATGATAATTTGTTTGAAATTTTACAAGGATTTAAAATCTGTTGATGGATTTGTTCTAGAAATACTCATTGACTTCTATTCTTATGAAATATCCCTAAAAATTGAACCAACAAACTAACATTTCAAATTCTCTCAAAAAACTATAGCCTAAATCGAAAAAGTTACAGGAGTAAAATTTTTTTATTTAAAAAAATGAATATACTCGCCAAATTTTAGATCAATCGAATTAAAATTTTAAAATCGCTGGGATGTCCCTTCCAGCAATGGAGGGGACATCCCAGCAAGATAATTTTATTTATTCCATCCAGCCATTGAGTGATGCATGCAAGAAAATTCTTGACACATCACGAAAACTATTCGTCAAGAAGATGACTTTAGGATTCTTAATTGATTTTCACTCCCAGTACAACTCGATGAGGTTCAAAACATTGCTTGTGTGTCCGCTCAAAACAATATTCTGCCTTCATGTTCTAGGGAGCACATTTTGTAGTTCACGGCTTCTCGATATGCGACCTGATGGCATTCTATCAAGGCTACCGCATAGGTTGATCGGCACTCATAGATGACCGTGTTCGCAAAATGAGATTGCAGTTGTAAAAAACGCAAGTATTGGGTAAGCCCTGTTTAGCTTCTTTTCTTTGTGTAGTTGAGTTAAAAGCGCTCGTTTCCGAGAAGAACCTGCCTCTTCCAATCAGTTGAATATCAAGCGTTAATAAACTTTACTCAATACTGGAGCGTGCGCCACTATGAAATTTCTTCTCATGTTACAATAGAACGTTCTGCTCAAAACTTTTCCGTAATAGATGCCTTCTATAAATACATCAACTTCTATACAGCCTTCTAAAATGCATCAATCGTTCGGCGATCACTGCATAAAAACTCAGTAATTTATAAGCCATGCATGCTCCCCACTGCCATTTATTTGTGTTATTTTAGTGCTCTTCTTAGTGTGGCACATCTAAATTTCATGATGTAACTGCAGAGTAGAAAATTTTGTATTAAACCAGACATCGGACTGTGAATAAGTGTTGCAATGAATGGTTTGGGTTTTAGAGATGAAATGCACAGCCATATTAAATTTCAATAAAATCAGCGTCAGAAATCAGTCATGTCTGATAAACACATCCCAGGTAGCAAACTTTATTGACCTAATATTGAGCCAATATACAGTCTAAATATTGACTGTATATTCAAAATGAACATTAGGGAAATACCTTATGTTGGAAAATTCGGTTGATATTGGAAAAAAATATTGGCCCAATAACAATATTATCATCAACCCAATATCAACTAATCATTGTGTCAATATTGACTAGATAATGAAATGTTCCCAACAGTATCATTGGATTGATGCTCAATTATAGATAAAAGGTTGATATTGGTATAACAAAATTGTCCCGATAATAATATATTCACTTCTCCAATATCAGCCGTTTCTTGTCACTATGGACTTGCTACCGAGGTTGTCAGACCGTATGCAGCTGCTTCGCCTTAGTGTTCCGTTAGCGGCGTGAAGCGGCGGCCTTTCTTATATTCCTCCTCTACTTGGTATCGGTGATACGCAGAGGATAATATAATTGTTTCCCTCTCAAGAATTTTCATTGGGGATATATCAAAGTTACTGAGCATACATAAGTTGACTAGAATTAAGGTTTGAGGGGTAACTAAGGTAAAGCACGACAAAATGTTCCTTAGAAAAATACAAGGTGGTCGGACAACCTGTACATGCAGTTTGATCCCGTCAAGTATGCGAAATTGTTCAATATATAGACATTTATTGCTATAGTAACATGTGACAAACGTTTTTAGCATATTTTTTTGAAAAAACTAGACCTTCGAAACTCATTGGACGACTGAAAAAACAAGAACTGTGAACCTGTGTTTACACTAATTCTGAATATACATATTGTTATAACGTATTCACATTTCTTGATATCTGTCAAATATATCTGCACTCATTAATGACTGAAATAACTATTCATTAACTTAATTGGTACATTTTATACAAATTACTCCGTTTATTGGCGTTTGATATCAACCCAATGTTTGGGCAATAATAATTTATATTTCAACAAATTTTATCAAATTGCGAGATTTTTAATAATCATGAGATAGTTTCCACTTATTTGAATATCATACATATACATATACACTGTTAGTTTAATATTAGATATACAACTATTTACAACATTGTCCCAATAACAACTTGATTTCATAAATAAGTATATCTTTTTTCGATATTGTCTTGTTATTAGCCTTTTATTGTAATCCAAGATTCCAATATCGGGTCAATAAATAATTATCAACCCAATATTGGCCGAATAATTTCTTGCTACCTGGGATTGAACTTTTCCACGTTTTTCATCTATTATCATGAACTCTGTTATCTTGGTTTACGCATTGAATTATTCACTCGCGCATTACCGGACAGAAGACACCACCCTGCGTGATGAGTACAAATTTCTAATTAGGTAGGTCTTTTCGTCCAGTGGCGGGAGGTTGTCGCCACAGAATACAAATGCATTTCGAAAGGAACGTGAAGCCTACAGTTTCAGAATATCTAAATTAGGTCCGTTGGGTAACGTCTGGCGCTTCTCCAATGGCGCAGGTTGCTAGACAGCGTCGGTGTAAACCTGGACTCCAGAAATAAACTTCGGATCACGAAAATTATTCACATCAGAATGAAAAAGCTCTGGAAAATGAAAAGTCGTTTCATGACGCTCTACACATACGAACAAACACCATCACAACGAAATGAGGCAGTTGAGGACGCTCTGACCAACCAAATGGCTACGTTTCGTACTACGGGATTTACACCAACATTAAATCCTGAGGCACGACCAATCCACTCCAAAGCTAAGAACTACCGCTCATAGAAGATGTCGACGTTAAGCGAAAGTTTGCCCTGCAATGATTAAAATCTGTGAGGCACTATCTTGATGGAATGCATTTGTTGCCATTAAATATCAAAATCAAATATCAAGATCATGCCCTTCGGCTATGGCGAAGAACTATCTTGAAAGAATGCCTTTGTTGTCATTAAATATGTCAAAATGAAACTGACGTGTTAACGAGCATTAAAGCTCCCTTTTCAATCGCCAACACGAAACCTACGAGCACAAGTGCCGCCATGTGCCTGTATTCACATGAGCTATATTCATATCAGTGATTCGCACAATGGATTATCTCTGATTCATAGACTAATCTTTAAAGTAGCAGGGTTATCTTTGATATGGTTGGCATATCTTCGATGAGCAAGGTAATTCCGAGATTCTTCCCTTTCAAAGAGTAAATCTTCGATGTGGTTTAAATTTTCTTACTTCCCTGTTGAGGAGGGAAATGCAAGTTATCGTTGACATTATTGAAGTCGATAATATTAATGTTACGATACCTCAGAATGTTACCTAAAACCTTGAAGCCATGAACATATCACAAATATCATAGCACAATTTTGATCTGAACTACGGAAGACTTATCGATCTTATGTATGATTTTTGGAACATTAGAGTGACAAGAAAAGTGTCATTATGACGAAACTAAAACATGACGATGAGAATGTGGATAGCGCGTCCCGCGTTGAGTACACTCGTGAAAAAAACCTGGAGAAAATTTCATGTTGATTCTGAATTATTGAGAAGAAAATAATCCGTTAAGAGAACTAGAGAATTTTAATGAAGATGATGGTGATGATGATTGCGAACAACATAAATATCATAGATCCCTGTGAAATGAAGCCACAGCAGTGGCTTTGGAATACCACCCACAAAGATATATTAAAACTGGTGTCCCAGTGGCAGGATCTAGAAATATCTACCTAAAAATTTCCAAACAATGAGCAAGTTTCGGAGTGTGAGAAAGCATCATGATAATAAAGTGCTGCAGAAAATAATGGCTTCCCTGAATCGGTGAGCTCCTGAAATTGACACTTGACATATTAGTCCTAAATCAGCACTATATTATAAAACGCCAAGTGCTTCTATAAATTTACAAATAAATATTTTTTTTGTGCGTAATTTTTCTATGGTATTACGAGTGCACACGACCCGTCAAAAATCTACTGCTAAGAATGACCGTCATGTTTTTACATATTTATTTATTTACTTTTTACACGTTTCATTTCAAGCACTTAAGAATAGATAGGAAGAAATTAGCACTTGCGGTCGGACCAACTCAGTTTTACCATGACTTTCCCATGCTATTCTATGACTTTCCTATACTTTCCTCAGTCTCAACTGCTGATATTCTACACAACCTAATCTAACCTACCAATACACGTGATGTTCATTCCCACTCTGAATCTGCTGGGTTTAATGCACCAAAAATTATTGTTGTGGAGTTGATGAAGCTTGTATCACAGATACGCTCATCACACACTTTCGGCTGGTGGGTGTTACACAAGGAGATACAAACCGACGGAAGCGGCTCTTGTTATAGAATGTATAACAGATGGGGATCTGCTTGCTTGGTTGGTATCATAAACACCACTCATATGATATATAAAGCCTGACATCCGCTCACTTTTGTTTATTAGTCAAAAAATATTGTTTGAAATTGTATCTATCGTTAAGAAATTACAGCTTATCACGAAAAAGACATATCAATTTATTCAAAAATTCCTCTCCTAATCTAGATGATATTCTGCTTGTTCCTTCCTTAATTAGTTAGTGAGCTAGCCCGTCCGTTACGCTTTCGTCCGAGTTTGCAATGTCCTAAATACCGAATTCCTCAGTGTAGTATTAAAAGATGACCTTTATATATATACATACAGTGGTCTGTTTGACGTTTTATCAGGATAAGTTCAGTTAGGATAGATTAGGTTAATTAGGATATGTTGGGCTTGGATAGGCTAGGTTAGCATAGGTTAGGTGATGTTGACGGAATTTTTTTTTTTTTTTTGGGCCCACCTAGCTTAACGATGACATTGTCCGTGGAATTTCCACGGGTCCTGCAAATAATGATTATTTAAATAATAATACAGAGTTGTTGCTTGCTTGGTTGGTGCGTGTGTCTGTGACGTTCTTAAAGGATGCTTAATGACCGTATCTGTGATGCGACTTTCACCAGTGCACAAGTACATGAATATTTTAATAGCGGTACTATTAGGATGGATCTATTTGTTTGTCTTGACACTTTTCTAAAGCAAACTATCGAATCCCGTCATTTTTGACTTGTCGTGGATACTAGTAGGTAAAAAGACGAACGCCGTAAGGTGGTACAGATCAAAGATATGATCAGGCACAAAACTGTGGTAAATCAAAAAAAGAGATATAGCAGCGGAAGATGACGTCTCAGAATAAATCTATTCAGCGTAACACCAGAACACGACGCTCCTTCATGAATGATGATCTCAATAAAAGGCGGGGCTTAAAAAAATAGTGGTCGAGTCATAGAATATTGATGACTCTGAAGAAGGGTTCAATCCCACCAAAAAAATCAAATTGTTGAAAAAAATTCCCGAAAATTTTTCAAATCACGAAACAATTTTGAACAACACACAAACAAAAGAAGTAGTATTGGGCATCAAAATGTCATCCAAATGTCAGGACCCTGAAAGCAAACGGAGGCCGCTGTGGAGCAGGAGACCTCTGCACAAAATCCGTCTCTGATTTTTTACATAAAAATGGTTTATGCTCTGACCCTCAGGGTCGCTAGATTGGAGTTTCATAGACACAAGCCAAGCTCTGATATCCTTCCATGCGAAAATTTAACTTATTTTAAACTTAAAAATTGAACACTTGTTTACGAATCATAAAAGCAGCAGGAATCTTTTCTTAATTTTAACTATACAAATAAATTAAGAACTAAAATTTTAAATTCAGTTAGGACTCATACATGGAGCTGTATGATTCGGAGACATTCTCAAACACTGGGCTTGATTAAAACACGGTGTCTTTTGCTCACAGTTGAATAACGAAACCACTTGCCGCACTCGAACTGACCAAGTAGAGGTACATGTACGACCTCACAACGCGGAGCGTGGCCAAGAACAGGAGCTAAATATGTTATAAGTTAGACAAACGTCGTAAAAGAGTGCATATCAAGAATAAATACGGCACAAAAATGTGAAACAAAGAGAAACACAGCACCAGAATGGCTGACAAGTAATTATTCTTTCACTGTTTTACAATTGTCTTATTCGACGAAGTAGGATTTCTTTTGTTTCAATCCTCAAGTTATGTTATTGAAGCACTGCTCTCATATCGCCAGAAAGTTAAGCTTTCTTTATATTCTCAAGCTGCCGGCGAGCATCTCAATGATGGTTAGTTAAGCTTAGGATGCAAATTATTCATCATCTAGTCATATTAACTTCATCGTTTCAAATCTTTTTCACAAACTCCTCCGAGGTAAGGCGATTATCACAAGGGGAGTGGACAAAAGATCGAGTTCAATTAACGCATTTTCAAGCAACTACACGTCGTCACCCACTCACCCTCAAGCAAAAATTAAACTCGTTGTTATACTGGGAATGCAAAATTTGTTGAAAATCCACAAGAAAATAAACAATGACGCCAAATGCAAAAACAGACGCTGTACTACATGAATATTATTTACGACAATCAAATACACTGGAGGGAACAAAGATCTCCCATCTGCAGGACTAGAAACGTGCATTTAGTGAGGCCATAAATCGAGGATGACAGGGGACCTGACATCGCTTCTAGGAGGTGGCGCGCACACCTCAGGGCAGGCGTCAGAGTCGGAAAATGTTCACTTGGGCTTTCAGCGGCTACAGGTCGGGTGAGATGTGCGTACACCGCGCACACTTATTGCGTGTGATACAACAGGAACACTCATTGCGTGTGATGTGCGTACAACAGGCACACTCATTGCGTGTGATGTGCAAACAGCAAGAACTCATCTCGTTAGCAGAGAAGTATGAACGTGTGTATAACATCGTGGTAATAGAACTCGTGGTAAAAAAGCTCTTTCCCACAAATTGAAATATTCAACTGGTGCGCGTCAGAAATGAATAACAAGTTGCCTTGAATAATAGAATTCATGAATGCAAATAAGCGCGTAGAACAAAATTGAGAAGAAAAATTCGAACATTCTTATTTACTGCGTGCTATCACAAAGTGCAGGCTAACAATAGCATGCAGAGCAACGTAGGTATAGTGTGTATAAAGTTTTTGAAGATTTTGAGCAAACAGCCTGGGCTACAACGCTACAGTAACACTGTGAAGAATTCAGCCTCGTTTCAGATTCGATGCGATAATTGATTGATTTCATTTAGTTTCAGCCTCCCAAACCCCAATAAAGGTGTTCGAAGAGAGGAAGGAGTATGGAGTATGAAGCAACCCAGAATCTGTGCACAGGATGTGTTTTCACACAAAGTTCCGTGTGCAGAGAAACATGCTGCAGTAGATTGAAAAGGAATGTTATGAAACAAGATGAAAGTTGGAGTACAAAATCTGATGGGATGAAAAACTGGACAGCAGTGAACCGATAAAGATAGTCGTTATATAACATTGCAAAAAAACTTTCTTATTTCAACGAAAAGAAGGCTTATAGAACCGTATGCTCGGGACCTCAAATTTTTCCCCTGGGTGTACTAATTCCCATAGATACAATCGTCGTCTCTCCCTAAGGAGATGCTATACATTGACGCATTTTACGTACAAGTGATACATTAGCGCGATCGAGAACTTCTAATTCGCTCAGCTTTAGGTTTATTGCAAGCAAACAAAAGCTGTATCTAAGATTAGATGTTAGTTTAAGCTTCCCTAACCGCAACTAAGGCGTCTCAAAGTGAGGAGGAAGGCACCATTTAGTATGGGCTAGAGGAAACGCGGAAAATATGCACAAAATGCATAGAAACAGTAAATTCAGAAAGGAGTTCATGGAACAAGATGGAAGTTGAAGATTAAAGCGATACGTGCTGAAAAACAGGACAGCAGTGAACCGAAAAAGATGGTTCATAACATGACAAAAAACACTTCATTTCAACAAAAAGAAGGCCTCCTAAACCGTTAGCTCGGGACCTCACATTTTTCCATCGGTGCAAATTCCCATAGATAGAAAGGCTGTAGTTGCGGAGTGAACTTTATACGCACAAAAATATTCTTAAAATCCTAATATGATTGCCATCATCAGTTTAATAATAGTTTCATATCTCATGAATAAAATACATTGTTTTTCTCGAGTGGAATCCATCAAGTGAAACGATATTTCGTTCTGTCTGAGAACACGTCTGGCACTTATAGGACTATTTATAATTGAACTTTAGTGACAAGAAATTTCAAAACTCGCATTCAGCATCATTAACTCGATACTTCTCTCTCAACTAGCAGCTTTTCAGCAAAACCCCTCAAAACATGGAAGTAAATTTCGGCACGAGATAGGCATTGCACAACGAACTACCAACAAGCCAATTGAATGGCCTTAGAATTTGAAGGTAATAACATTCGAGGTTAATGGCAGAAAGGAGCCTAGCGTGTCTTCTCAGCTGGGCATTCAGAGCAGGCGGGAAATAGAAGGGAAGCCCCCACGCAATGTGTAGTTGTGCGAGGCAATCTAATGGAACCACGGAGATGACACCTGCTTCTGCTGCAGGCGTGTCTGCTAGCAAGAGTCTGTTGCTTCGAACGCAGGATTGCTTTCGTGTGATTAGAAATGCAGTCATGGGTGGCTGGGTGCTCTCCGCCGTGCCTCATTCAACTTAAGAAATTGCGAGCGTGGTCGCGCAACTGAAGAAGCTGTGTAGGAATATTTTACTGCAGGCACAACTAAAAAAAGAGACTTTAAGGTAGGTACAAGAAAATAGCTGGGTAAGAGTTATTTTTTAACTGGCTTAACTAAAAAAAATTTCGCTGAATGTAAAACTGAAATTTTAATATTTTACACCGCAGATGCAAGTAAAAAAGTGTTCTTTCATAATAGATTACTTTTTTGCACGTAGATTCCTTCAGCACATGCACATCTGAAGAATCTCTCTGGTAAATTGACGAGTTTATGAGCGGAAAACTTCCTTTTTTGAGTCTTCGACAAGCTTCAGTTTTCACATTGAGTGTCACAACTTCACATAACCTATGTTTTTATCCTTTTATGGCGAATTCATTGCACCGAACTGAACGTTTTGAAAGGTAACTTTACTTTCTGACAATTTTAGTCACTTCTCTTAACCAATTTCAAACCAAATTTACAACGAAAAAAATACGAATGAACTTAACGAACAAAATAGCTGTTTTAGCAAAGGAAAGTAATAGTCGACTGCATCGACGGAGGCGAGTCAAATGTAGGCAATGTATTGAAAACTGTACATGGAAGTTACACGGTAATAAACCATGAATACACTTATCTTCCAGTATACTGAGCACATTCAATTGGTTGGAAATTGAGTACATGCACGTTTGTTAGGTCGCTGCCTGTGAGGGCTGTTGGCTAGAAAATGTGGGCTTGTGAGGCATGAGATTACAAGATATGTTTGACCGACCCAAAACGCTTAAATGTGTTCACAAGAGAGAAAAGAGAAATACACAATCAAGTATCGGATTCAGTGATCGAGGAACCTATGCACAAGGTATGCCTCCACACAATGGGCATAGAACCAAAAAATTACCAAAATTTAAGAAGCGAGATAAAAATTGAAAAAAGTAACAGGTACTTAAAAACAGTAAAAGTGAAGAGAAAAAAATGTCAGTAATAAAACAAATCCAGCCCTCAACTAAATGACTGCCTCCCTAAACCATAGTTCGGGACCTCACACCTTTCCTCTGGAGGCTTGAAAAACGTTTATTTAAATTCATAACAATCATTCTGCAGTCGAGACTCACGAGCCTGTCGAGGGTCTATAGGCATGGCTCAGAAAGTCCACGTCTTCAATAACGCAAGGAACGAACAGCTATGTTTTCTCGCCGTTGTCATGGAACTGTCCAAAGACAAGATAATCACCTTCTTCATCCAAGAGAATATGAAGTGCAGACTATTCTGTTGCTCATTTCGGAGGAACTGATAAGCAATAAGTATATTAATGAGACTCGGTAAACAGGAGATGAGCGGTGTTACGGCGTATTATATTGATCATATTTTCCCATTTAAGGATACCATCTGAGGCAAAATTGGGCCCCCGCGGCACCCCTGACTCAAATTTTTTTGTCGAAAAAGGATCCTTATGGTATGGGTTATTATGCCATGAAATATTATGGCGCTAAGGACACCAGAACCCCCCCCCCCCCCCCCNATATTTCCAAATATGTTAGGATGATTTTCATGTTTGTAGAGCGACGTTTGATCGAGGTTTCAGCTTGCGGTTGGGCACGCCCGGCAGCAGCCGAGAGAGCAAGGCAGTAGGGCTGCCGCCACGACACTAGCAACATCTGTGTCTTTACAATCTCTTTAGCCGCACCCTGAAGGGTGGGGCTAGCGCTGGTGTTATGGGCATATCAAAGTGAGCCAGCTTTATTGACTGAGAATCAACAGTCAAACGCCTACCGCCACACCTAACGGCGCGGGCTAACCTATTCTTTGTCATTATCGTTTTTGAGTGTCAATTTGAATTACACCGAACGGCACTTCGATGTACCTGCGTGCCTGGCTGTCATCCGAGGATGGTGCTCCTGGCACTTCACATCTCTCTCTATAAGATGAGTTCTCCTGTCCTAATTAGCTTCGCATTGGTAATTAAACCCGATGTCCTCAGGTCGTAGATCAATGTAGGTCTATTTCGATGTGGCAAGCGATATCTTATATTAGTACCATTATGTAACCGGAACTTTCTTTAGGATTGTAATGCGCATATAACTGATTAAATATCCATCTTGCTTACAAGTGTATCAATACCTGTGTTCTAGAGAGTTGAGAGAAGACATAAAAGGCATGAAAAACGTTACCAAATTATCAGTTTATCAATCTATTCAATTTAATATTATAAATATTCAATTGCCCATCGGGCTGGTGGCAGCGTCAATAGCTAACTATTAATTAAAATTATGGCGAGGACGTAAGTCACGCCTTATTATTAAAATAAATAAAAGTGATGTATTCCACATATCACGACAATTGCAATCTAAATTGAACATCTCAGCGGGCGATCCAAAATTCACAACGAAATGCTGACAGTGAAGAGGATCACATCATAAAAAATTTAGTACGTTTCTTTTTTGTCGAAAAATGATCCTTAGGGTACGGGTTATTGTGCCATGAAATATTATGGCGCTACGGACACCAGAACCCCCCCAGGAGGGGTTCAAAAGGGGGCCAAAATCATAAAAAAATGAGTATGTTTATTTTTTGTCGAAAAATGATCTTTAGGTTATGGGTTATTGAGCCATGAAATATTATGGCGCAACGGACACCAGAACCCCTCCCCAGGGGGTGTCCAAAAGTAGCCGAAATCACAAAAAAATGAGCGTTTCTTTTTTTGAAAAGGATCTATTCAAATCGTAACTACTCATTGAATTTTGATGTTCGAACAAAACCAAAGACAGTTTTAGAATCCTTGGAACATTTCTAACAAAGTTATAATATAAAATTTGTACATTTTGAATTTTTTTTTGTGATATGCGAAATTTTATTATAACATCTAAAACCATTATATTTCGATTTTGGATCCATATCAATTTATTGGTTTTCTAAAATTTGAAAACAATAAATTATGACTATGTTAGAAATGTTCCAAGTGTTATACTCTTCCGTATAACTGTCTTTGGTCTCCGACCAAAGAAAAAAAGGAAACAACGCTAAGAACTGGAG
>JACJUY010003209.1:25089-41320 GCA_014220935.1 Platorchestia sp. MABIK | reverse complement strand
AAGGGGTTAGGGAACAGGCAGATTGCGCCATCTCCCAAGCAAACACGGCTTAGGAGACTGGTGAATCGCCCCATTACAATAGTGTGATACTATAGTGTGATTTAGTAAAATGATAAGCAATTTGCTGCAAATTTTAACACGTAATGAACTTCAAATATATCGTGATGCTGAGAAATTATTAAAGACACTTTCAAAGTGCGTGTCAGCAATACTGTTTAATGAGACGTGTCTGCGAGAAGGTTTTCTCCCGACCTACACAAATATTCGCGTTTATGATGAAGAAGTCAGACAGTCTAATTTGACCCACAACTTTAGGAAGAACTTGCTGCTGCATGAACTGGAATAGAAAACAGCATTGAAGAATCAGTTGGAACTTGCACTCAAAAATGCCATTCAAAATTTTCATTCTTCCGCCCATGAAGAAGTTTTACCTCTATTCAAAGAAGCTGTGCAGTTCACAAGAGATCGTGAAAATGAAAAAAAATTGGCAGCAGTCTCCCGTAAGCTGAATAAACTCTACAATGGAAATTTGCTCCTGCCCGATAAACAAGACAGATTTTTAAATTTAAATGACCAGGCTCTAACTGACGTTGAAAAAAGTATTTTAAACCTGGGTTGGAATTATCACACAAGTAGCCGTTTTGACCCCATCAAAAAACAATTGGAATTATAATTAGTATACCAAAATATTCTCCGCCTCAGCAGAGATGGTACCGTTTCGGTTGAGCCTAACTTTGATGCTGCCCTCATAGCTGAAAGCACCCGCAATCAGGGCATGCGAAGTCGTCCCGGAATCACTCAAGATCAGCGCCAGGCAATACGCAACTTACGGAGTAATAAAGACATTGTGATCAGGAAAGCGGATAAGTGCAATATGTATGTTTTTCTTAAATTTAATGATTATAAGGCAAAGTTGGACGCAATACTTGCTGATAATACTAAATTTGAACAATTGGAACGTGACCCCACAGAAAAACTAAAGAAGAAACTCAATGAACTGATTTCTGTTAACGCTGTTCCCAATGAATTTGGCTTGAAGAATTTAGAAGGTCGTTATCAACCTGGTTATATCTATGGCAATGCTAAAATTCATAAAAACAAGAATGATCCACCGTTGAGACCTATAATATCGCAACTCCCTACTGTTACCAATCCAGTTGCTAAGACTTTAAACCGAATAATAACACCGTATCTTCTACAAGATTACGTTCTTAAGTAAACTGATGAATTTATTACTTTGTTACGCGGTAAGGAGCCAAGTGGAGTGATAGCATCGCTGGACGTAGAATCTCTTTTTACTAATGTTCCTGTTGCTGCTACCATCGAAAAAATTTTGGATTACATCTATAGGAGCGAAAATCTTCCTGCACCTCGTCAGTTCCCGTGTCATCTCTTGAAGCAACTTCTAACCATTTGCACAACTGAAGCTCCGTTTTGCCACATTGACGGCAACTTGTTCCGCCAGGTGGATGGCGTGGCTATGGGATCACCTTTGGGACCAACGTTTGCGAACTTTTATATGTGTTTTGTGGAAAACATAGTCTTAAGCGCCTTGCCTACAAAACCACTTGTGTATGGTAGATATGTTGACGATATTTTTGTGGCGGTGGATAGTATTAATCAGTTGGAAGCGCTAAGAGATTTGATGATGGGTAACTCTGTTTTGACGTTCACATATGAAATCGGTGTAGAGGGGAAGCTGCCATTTTTGGATGTTCTTGTTGAGGCAACAGAAGTTTCTTATCAGAGATCAGTTTACACTAAGCCTTCACATGCAGGGGAAACTATTAATTATGAATGTGAAGCTCCACAGACTTACAAGGAAGGTGTAATTTCTACATTATTGAATAGAGCTTACAAGGTGTGCAGTAGTTGGGCAAATTTTCACATAGAAGTACTTAGAATAAAACGGTTACTGGTAAACAATAATTTCCCTAATACCCCTGATGACTGCAAAATTAATAATTTTTTGTGTTGAATTGTAAACGGTTATAACCATGCCAATGTATGTTCCAGTTACGTTAAGATTTTTTACGAAAATCAAATGCACCCTAACTACAAAATAGATGAAAGAGTCTTTAAGAATATAATACGCACTTTTGTCAAGCCTGTTGATGGTAATACCAGACTAAAGATTTTAATTTATTACAAAAACCGCAAAATCGGTAACCTTGTTGTAAAAAACAATATTTCAATGTCTGCGGTCGGTGATCTAGATAGGGCCAGTGTAATTTATCAATTTAAATGTATGAGGAGAGAATGTATGTCTCTCAACAACTGTTACATTGGCTTGACTAGAATGACCCTTAAACAGCGGTTAAATGCACATAAGTATCAAGGCTCCATTTTTAACCATTTCCGTATTCATCTCGGCTCCAAGCCCTCTAATGAAGATCTCTCTCCAGCTACTAAAGTATTGTATAATGTCCGTAAAAAACAGCATATTCAAATTATTGAAGCCATACATATCCATAAACTCAAACCTTCCCTCAATGAAAATGTGAACGATCTTTTTGGTATCGTTCTTCTTCCCTCATGTGTCTTTCCAAGTCGTGTTAGTCAACACATTCACCATTGATTCATTTTTCCGGGATAAGATATGGACAAAATTCTTCCGCGTCTCCGTTCGGTCTGGTCAATAAATACACTTGTACACTGTGTGCCTCTGTGTATGTCGGCTCAAAAACCTGTACATTATGTGTTAGACAGGCGGAACACGTCGGAATAAGTTCTAGAACTGGGGCTCGGCTTGGACGCCCTCAACACTCTTGTATACGATCTCATGCAGAGGAGCAGTGTGAAGTTGTTATTTTTTGATTCCGATTTCTCAATTTTAGGGTCTATTCTGAAATAACAAAACTTGAGATTCTTGAATCTTTTTAAACCCATAACAAACTCAATCTTAATGATATGCAAAGTGTGAATTCCTTGCTTTTGGTTGGGCAACTTTAGCATCAGGGAACACTTTTTTAATTACTTTTAAACCACGTCCCATTAGGCATTCCATTCATTTTCTGCATTACCTAGATTCAGCTTGTAGGTTTTGGCAGTCTCTTCGCAATTACTGTTGTATAAACGTCTCTAGTTATATGTAATGTGTGCCAATACCTAGTCATGGTATCAAATTCACTGTTTAAATTTTCAGATTTAGAGCTGATGATGGGTCAATGCCCGAAACGTTCGTTTCAGTATTGACCACAAGCAATTTCAACAATGTAGACTACTTTGATTTTTACTCTTAACTTTTTATTGAAGTTACTCACAAAGCAGCATTCATCTTTGACTTTGTTTATAATAGTGCACGTTGGTAATGACTTTTTTTCTCAAGGCTGCGGTTTCACCGACTATCAAAGTCTAAGCTATTCGTTCAGGAGCATTTTTGGCAACCATTTCTGCATTTATTTTCTGTGGATGGCATTGCATTGCTCAACTTGAAGTAATTTTAAAATATCATGTCACACGCTCAAGGTTGCTAATTCTGAAATAACTTTAATTTTTCACTTGTTCAAAAAAATACTTCATGTGACAATCAAGATAGGTAGAAATTGAAGGTTACAGCTCAATTGCAATTTCTGGGTTTGATCTATAACTGCCAGGTGAGTATGTGTTGAAACAAAAGTACTAAATTTAACATTCCTGTGTTTCAGCACAAAGTTTGATATCCATTCACACATGGGAGTTCTTGCACAAAGTGCAAAGTACTAAACATTCAAGTTTGAACTTATTCAGGATTAGACGATTAAAATATATTCGTAGTTTTCTGAGCGATGTAAGTTGGAGGGAATGAACGTATGATACGAAGAATGCGCCTTGTATTTTAGTTTCCTCCTTTTTGTGCTTTTGTTCTAAGAATGTTCTGGAGGTGATTGCGCTGGTTTTGTAGGCTAGTTTTGACTGTATTGGCTGCAAATGAAGTTAGTGAATGTTGTTCAGTCCTTGTAATGCAAAACGTTTACATTATATTCCAAATTGAAATTTTCAAAGCAGAATTATTACTGCAATTTCATGCATTTCAGTTCTGTCTTGAAGGAATATGATGGCAAATGTGATCTATGTTATCATGGTAGGTGGATAAATCTTTGCTAGAAAATATGTATGTGTTGTCCAAGTCATGTCTGTGTATCAAATGGTAAATGAAAATGAGTCTAACCTTGATCTAACTCAGAAACTAGATACATTTTAATTCCTTGTTGCAAAACTAAATCAACCGATTGTTGTAATATAGGTTATTTTGTTAATTGTATCTTCTTTTACGTGAAATTTAAATCTTGTTCATCAGATTTTACTCTTGAAATATACATTTTTTTTCAGAAAATTTCAGTGCCATCATTGACTAATATGAAGCTTTTAGTTCCGTATTTGCTAGTTGGAAAGCAATTGAAACAATGAATATGCCTCCAAGTAATGAGGACAAGGAAAATATCAATTGTTTTGGACCACTGAAAGCCTAGCTTGAAATGAGCTTGTGGGTGGGTATTAAAAAGTGAAGAAACTTTGAGTGCTGCAGTAGCTGAGAATCATGACCATTCTATGCAGTTGACTGAAGCTTACTTTTGCTACTTCATCAGGTGTGTTGGCATTCGGCAAGATTGTTAAAAGTGACTCGGGGTCCTGGCCCCTGCCTCTCGAGGTCCATGTCATTGGAATAAAAGGCAGGCAACACGTGGAGTGGGTGAAGTGTATCCTGCCGTCCCTGTACCGAATTGCCCGGCCTGACATGGGGTGAGTTGAACTGTTCCAGGTTTTTAATTTACTGAACCTTACAATTTTTGCGTGTTTTATAAAGAAAGATGCACTAGAAAGCAATAAAATCAATATTGTTTGACTTCTTTTAATGAAATTAATTGTGCTTGTTCTAATCAACATTCTGAGGGCCCTGTAATGGATACAGTTAACAGGTAGGGAGAAGATGATGTGGGTTGTACTTGAATTGAGTTTTAATTAATTTTCATTCTATGAAATTCAAGGATTTAGACAACAATGGAATGATAACAATGTTTTAAATTTTCATTTTTACCCCACATGTGATGGCTTTCGAAACGGTAGAGTTTCAAAAGTAATGGGTTTTGGCCTAGAATGTTAAGTCTTGCTTCAGCTTTGTAGCCTTGTCCTCTGGGAGTTCGGTTTCCTTTATTGTTCCTCACAATTTCTTCTGTTAATTTCGTATGGACAAAACTTAGAAATGAGAAAATGAAGTAATCCAAATTATCTCAAATTAGGTTTGAAAGAAAATACTACCACGGGCATCTTGAAGACTACGCATGAAAATATATGTTGAGATTTACCTTGAGCTTACGTAGTATTAGGGAGGAAGTGTGATGGTAGCAAAGCTGTGGTGCGGGAGTTAATGAGCACTGGTGGGTAACGCAGAATGTAGAGCATGTATTGTGCATTTCAACTTGTGCTGCAGTTGTTGCTCAACATTAAACTTTGTATTTAACACTTGTAGGCATGGCCCCAAATACGTTTCTTATTTATCTTTGATGTCCAGCATGCATCAGTCTGAATTTGTTCTATTTTCTCCTGTCCTTTTTGTATGATCTTCAATGTTAAGTATAAAGATAGTAAGAGTTTAAATGTGTGTTTTACGTGTTCATTGGCTGTTTTGTGTTCTTGAATTTGCTGTGTTTTTGTGTCTGAATTGTTTCTTAATGCACCGTCTTTCAGTCACTCACGTTTACAGTAAACTAGTGTATTATTGTTTTTTGGCAGAGCCATTCCTTCACCTAATTAAACCAAGTGTTGATCTGGTGAGTGTTGCTTCATTGTACAGTTTGCTTTGCTTGTATATATTTTTTTGTTGCTCTAGGCTAAGATTTATTTTATGTTGAGCATGTTATTTTCTTTAGGCATATTGGTTCTTTCATTTCTTTTTTGTGTAAAAATTAAGTTTTCACTTTTGATAGATTTCAAGACCATTTTTGTAAAAAAAACTTTCCTGAGTTACTCTTTTGAATTTATTGAATGATTTGATTTGAGTTTGATTTCATTCAAATTCATTTCATAGTCCATTTTTTTAAGATGCTTTGTTTCATTTTTAGTTAGTGCATTTACTTTGTTTAGCATGAATTCATTCTTAGCATGATTTATTTGTTCTGCTTCTCACTTTATTTTGAAGTTCAATTTTGAGGAATCCAAAAGGACTGGTATGGTTTATTTTATTTTTTCCTGCATTTTTATTTTTGTTGTATCTCTGTTTTCAGGGTTTATTTATTTCCTGGCTTCTGATTTGCCTTCACTGTTTCTGAGCCCTGTCACTTGTCATTGCATGTCCAATCCCCTGTTCCATCCAATCACAATTAATCATCATTTGTCGAAACCAGTTTTGTTACTCCCTCACTATGTGGTTTACAAACAGCTACATGTTATGATGGGTAAATACTAGTACCCCGTCCTCTAACGCACTAAACACAGCAAAATTGTTTAAATTGTTCATTGGGTTTATATCTTT
Organism: Platorchestia sp. MABIK; assembly: GCA_014220935.1. Classification (NCBI taxonomy): domain Eukaryota; kingdom Metazoa; phylum Arthropoda; class Malacostraca; order Amphipoda; family Talitridae; genus Platorchestia; species Platorchestia sp. MABIK. The sequence goes on along the minus strand of JACJUY010003209.1, from coordinate 34,869 downwards.
GAGGTAGATATCTTTTAATGATGGTGTCACTTTGGTATCTGAATTTTTATTCAGTCATTACTGATCAACAGCAGCACAAGTACTATTTTCATTTTAAATGCTTCAAGTAAATTTTAGGTGAAGCTCAATAATGTCTCAATGTGGGACTCCTGGTTAATTGTGCCGTCCTATTTAAAGGCACGGTTATGTTATTCCCTGGTTATTTTAAGTAATATTTAGATGTCATTACTAGTGTTAGCTGTAGGCATTTATATGATTAATGTTACAGGGCCAAACTCCTGCTCGAGTGCCTCTCGTGCAATGCCTGTCTTCCGCATTTGCCTTTCTCAACACACCCACTCTCACCGCTGGCTGCGTCTCAAGTGACTCGTGGAGAGCAACTTTGTAATCCCATTGTTTTGTTTCAGCGTGTGTCGCGTGTATCTGCCGCAGTGCTATGGAAACTACCCAAGTTACTTGTTCTCCGTGTTCTCTGAGCTTCGCAAGAAGTTCTCCACGCAACACCGCCTCTACATTCCAACTCAATATAATACCCCGTACTTTCACCAAATGTCTGAGGAACACGAGATCCCCCTGGAATTCAGGGACTTCTGAATTCGCTCGTAACTGGATCAAGTGGCAACATATGTGTTGGTCACCTACAAGTGGTGCGGTGTTGTGTGCATTGGAAAACCGCAGAAGGATTTTTCCACTTGGTTGTGGGGTGACTCTTCCCAAAGGGGAATACAACTCTTGTATTCATGGCAATTCGTGCTCCGAGAGGGAGATGTGAGGTCCGGAGCTGGAAGTTTGGTGGGTCTTCCTTTTTTTTTAATGAAGGTGTTAAATTTTTCTAATTTTTAATTTTATTTTTATGATGGCAAATCTTGAATTTTATTCAGTGCTATTTTTTAGCTTTTATCGCTCATTAATCTGTCATGTTTTTCAAGAAATTTGGATAATATGGCTATATCTACTCGCAGGATGTGTGGACACACGTTTTTGATAAATTTCCGTTCCCATAATTCACCTACTAAATGCTGCCCTCCTTTTTCCTTACTTGGGGACACTACAGTTGTAATTGGGGAAGTTTAGACCAACACATAAATCTAATCTACACTGTCAGTAAAGCTGGTAACATTTAATGCCTGCAAACTGCGATGGGATGATTTAGTGTGTCCACGCTTGGGTGCTGATTTGCCTTTTGTGAGGTTCATACTGCTCGACTGAACATGAAACGGGGAGTGTAGACGTCAATTATGCTTTGTGTCACACCAATAATTTCAAGATATTAGCTTAATGTTTGAATGGGGACGTTGTGTCAGATCATTAATTTCAATGACACATTCGCAGCGTACTTTGGAAAAAATTTCTGACCCTGAAAACGGTGGCTTCTTATAATATTTTGAATATTTTCATATTTTTAACACTGTGACTATGGCAGGGAAAACTGAAGTTTAACATTCAACTCAAATTTAACGTCAATGTCGTAGGCAATGTTGAAGAAGCAAATATTGACTTGATGAGTCTCTCATTTATCTATGATTAATTAGGTTTTTTGCTTATTAAGTTTTTGATTACTGGTCGGGGAGCAGCATTCTGGAAACTCTCGCAGTGACCACTGGTACATTGCAGTTAAAGTGTTAATTAAGCTAAGTTACATTTAATTAGCTGTTAGTTTAGACCTAGTTAACCTTCCGGTTTTGTTTACTGCTGTTTCAGCAATTGGAAATGTACGCCCATTTGAGTGTTCTTTTATTTGTTTTCCTGCAAACACGAAGTTGAGGAAGAGCTCGAAACGCTGAGGTGAAGTATTTCTACGGAGTATTTTATTACTGCTCTGCATTTTGAATGCATTTGTAGTGGAAATACACCATGGGATTGCGCAAACACAACGCTTATATCCCAGACATTAGGTGTGACGCTTGATGTTATTAAGAGATAATAAAATTTGCTGCCCCACCTGGCTTGTGACGTCACCCTGTGCTGCTGTGAGGTAACGGCTGCAGTGAGACGGCGCACTTCGCACCTCTGGCAGCTTCGAGAGGAGGTTGGTTGCGCCTCATCTGCATGCCCCTATCTGAGGAGGCTGTTTTGCGAAAAGTTCTTGTAAACACATCTTGTAGCGCTCCTTGTAAACAAATCTTTGTACAGTTTGCCCGTGTTGCAGCAGTGCGGTAGCATAATACCGCCTGTGAAGAAAGTCGCTGTGCAGATTTGTGGCCTTTGTTTTGTTGCACATCGCGGTGCAGCGCTTGGCCTCGTTGCTGAGTTGCGTGAGGCAGGAGCAGTGCACGATGCCAAATGCAAGGGAAGGCTGGCATTGCTTGTAGTTGTTGGTCATGTTTGTTTCCTTTGTTCCATTACGTGCTGGAACTTTTGTGTACTTAGGAGTGTAAGCTCAAAGAGACGCTCCAAACATCCGGTATGGAGAGCTGTGATGTGAGGAGAGGTAAGCATCTTGGCGAGTGAAATTTTCATTGTTCAATGGAGTCAGCCAGCGGGATTGTTCTCTCACATCTCTGTGGGGACTTGGCGCTGCTCGGGGATATGAAGGATGGCTGAGTATTGACATCGCAATTAAAGGAAGCACCGTGAATGGAGCTCTTCCCTTAAAAGGAAAACTCAATGCACATTCTGGAACGTATTTCTTCTGTGCAGTGGTGTGCAATAACATAAAATACAGGAACGCTGAAAGTGTTAATATTCAGAGCTGTTACAAATGAAGCGCCGGCTTCTAAGTAACGAAGAGAGTGAAACTCAAAGAAGAGATGTGGTGATGGTGGCATCTTGTGGCCCTCGAGGCGGGAATGCGCTCCTGTGTTACAGCCGTGGCTGCCCGCCGCAGCAACACTCGCTGCCGGTGGATGTTATGGGTTTCCTTTGTCCGCGTGGCCGCAAATGTGACGAGTGTGTGCAGGCAACGTTCAGCTTGCAACAATTTCAATAGATTGTGTTTGCTCATGTCCCTTCAAATGATTTGTAATGTTGAGCAGACAAGTAATGAGAGTTTTTAAATATGTGGTCTTCAATATTCATTGCCAAATTTTGTTTCTTTATTTTGCTGCGTTTTTGTGTTGGTATAATTCCTTAATGCACTGCTTTTCATCCACTTTGTCACTTAGGTTTACAGTAAAACTTAAGTGGTATTTCTTGGCAGAGCTATTCTTGCAAATGATGTAACCAAGTGTTGATTTGGTGGGTGTTGCTTCACTGTGGATTCTGCTTTGCATTTATATATTTTGTTACTTTAGGCTAAATATACATAATGTTGGGTATGATATTTTCTTCTACTACGCTTGTTTCAATTTTTTATGTTAGGTGATAGTGTCGTGATCCTACCTCGTTGTTAGTATTTTGATCGTATTCATAAGTCATTTATTTCCGATGACGTATTTTTCAGTATTTTTCTGATGTTACTCTGTCATTAATATTTTCTGATGACATTATTTTTGATAATTAAAGAATAAATAATTACAAGGGATTAAATAAACACGCTTCCAAATTAGTAATTTAATATTAAAATGATGACTTGAAATAATGACGTCTTCTGATTCAAATTAGTTAACACAATCGATGGACAGGAATTTATTTATAATAAGCTCATATCGAGGTGAGGCCTCGTTACTGAATCAGTCAGCAAAACAGATTATATAATACATAATGTGAAATTACGCCACACACATCCTAGGTACAGAATAATGCTTCGTACACTGAAGGCGAATTACAAGTAGCCTAGACGTGAAATAACAAGATATGAATGATAAAAGTGGATACATGTAGAATAGATACTCATCTGCACTCAAATTCCAGATTGGCGACAGATAGTCAAGTCGATTACGTGACTTCAATGAATATAACTGCCAGCGCCATCACTTTGCCCAGAGGGCAGAGCGAGGTCTACACGTCCTGCACTTAGTGTCGCGGTGGAGCTAATGTCTCACACTCTCATAGACGGGGTATGCCTCGGCGTCTCTGTTACACCCGAGAACAAACGCGTTTCTCATTTACAATCCTTTACGTTAATAATTTACCTGAAATAGCAAGTGTCGTCAGATAATTAGATTGGATCTAGTTCACATATTAATTAAGAAGTAAATTATATATAATGAACGGGACCTAAGTGTCTACGGAAAGAGTTGAATTATATGAAGAGAGATAGAAGTGTTCGGCAGTGCAGCTTTCTTCAGACGTGGGTGACTCGGCACTCCCAGAGTGGGGGTGTCGGGATGGATTAGCTTTAAAACGACGCTTCTCGATGTACTGTAGTAACCGTTGGCTGCGAGGTCCTGGGCGATGTTCGTAGAACTAAGCATATGCTGTGCTTATCGACGAGAATATATTTGTGAATACGGATCTTTTCCGAAGGTGATCGTTGGCCAAACGAACCCTTCTTCGTAACGTTTATTTAAACACGATAGAGGGTAGTTGAAGCATAAACCACAACAATCGAGTTATTCTCTTTTCCAATTTAGCTACACTAAAGGCCTTTTGTTCAATAAATTTTTCAAAAGTTGTTCATTTGAATTTGTTACCCAATGATTTGGTTTGAGGTTTATTTCATTTGGATTCATTTCACAGTCCATTTTTCAGTGTTTTTACATTTTTTGTCCATGTATATACCTCGTCTAGCCCAAGTTAATTCGCAGCATATTTGTTCTTTGCTTTTTAATTTGCTTTGGAGTTAAATTTTCAAGAGTCTAAACGGACTGAGATGGTTTAATATTTTTTTCCTTCATTTTTATTGAATTATCACTTTTCTGAGCGTTATTCATGGTGGCTTCTCCTGATTTGTCTTCATTGATTCCAAGCCCTGTCAGTTTTTTGCATCACCAACGACCTGTTCCACAATAAACCATCACTTTCCAAAACAAGTTTCAGTATACGCTGTGGAGCCAAAAATAGCTACATGTGATGTGCAAATGCCAGTGCCCGGTCCTGCCACAACTTCTAGTCACGTAGACCTTTTTCAACACTGTAGTGTCGTACTATCGACACAACTTGAGGTATTTTAGCAGAAGCTTTAACTTCACTTCAGTTCCCTAAGTCGCAAACTTGAGAGAAGGAAAAGTATACGCACAGCAAGGTTCCTAATAATGTACTATTCCATCACTGACAGACCTTCTTTAAAACTAGCAGTGCCCGGAAGTCAAACAAAGATCTTCCGGTGGTTGTAAAGGATCGCAAAGGCAAGGCACCATAAAGGATTTTCGTTTGTCAGAGTTTCGGCCGTTTATGGCTTTTCCGGCTCCGAGACCTGCGAAACCCAGGGAGACAAAGACATCCGGCTGTGCTTCCTTTACGATGCACATCCTGAGATATAACAATTTCCCTCCTTTTAGATGAATATATGACAAACGGAAGGCAGAACTCGACAACCCATTCGCATTACAGGTTTAGTTATTCTACCTGATCTACGCGGTTCATTTTGTACAGGTGAACTGCTAACAGGCTGCAAAGTAGAAGGCTCAGCCGCCTTGCTACTGAAATATCCCAAATTACTAGACGAATGATGCAGCTGATTTGAATGTCTCTTCCAGATTACATTTAATGCTAAGATTTGAACATGAAAAATATTTACAGCAACTTTACCCACAATAATTCCCTTCAGCCACTTGGGACCATCTCTTAAATTCAGAGCAAGAACATGATCACCGACATCAAATTGAGTTACATTCATAGGCTTAGACCTGGACACAAATACTTAGGATTAACTCTATCTCTGGAAGTGACAAATTTACGATTGTTGAGCGCAACAGGGGGAGCAATTTTTATGACAATGAGGAATACAATGTGATTGAAATAACGCGTAATTAGTTTGTGTCTCAGACAAATTATGAACAGAGTTACCGTCACCAGTATCGTTCCTAGGCTTTTGTAGAACAACTTCGTTCTTCCAATGTGAAGGCTCACGTGAACTCTTCATTGACCCATCTTCTTTTCCGACGTTGCAATGATAATCACTTCTTTCTGGCTGCACTATGTAAGTGCAAGCTGCGTCCATTTCTCTTCGTGTAGGTCCCCTTCGTGTAGGTTCCCTTCGTGTAGGCTCCGCCGGAGAAGGCCGTGCTGCCGTCGTAGATTTGCAAGCTTTAGAACTGTGGCCTATTTTCCCACATGTATTACACTTCGGTTTCAAAGCATAGCAATTCTTTGCAAGATGCTTTTGCTTAGCTCCGCAACGGATGCATGTGTAGTTCGGCTGTAATTTTTCTGTTGTGAAAAACGAATAATATCTTGCGCATCGGAACTTAACTGTTCGATGAGTTTTGCATGTTCAACACATTTGTTGAATGTTTTTCCGTCAGACTTCTGTAGAACTGCACTGGGAATTTGCGATGAACGAAGACCTGCCACGAAAGCATCTCTCAACAGACGATCACGACAGCAATTTTCGTAGTTGCACGCAGATGCTAAGTTATTTAACATTTTAGCAAAACTTTCTATGGATTCATTAACACCTTGCTTTCTGTTTAATAATGTAACTGATGCGCCCACTATGGATTTCTTGATTTCAAATTGCTGTATTAACCTTTCTTCTAGTTCATCATACGTAGCATCAGAGAGTAACGTAGGTTTAATTCTTCGCTGTAGATCAGTAATGATGTTTACAGGCAAGGCTTTAACTAAAATAATAGCTTTCTTACTGCCATTGTTTCCCGCCTTCTGTACAGCGTCTGCACACTGAACGTTTAAACGTTGTAGAAATTCACACACTGTTTCCACTTCAATGTCAAATGGAGGACAGCTAAATGTAGAATACACCATCTTGGTTTCAGAGCACTTATAAAGTTCAAATTCACTTCGGAGATTCGAAGTCTTCGTCGCCAATTTGTAGTGTCGTACTATCGACACAACTTGAGGTATTGTAGCAGAAGCTTTAACTTCACTTCAGTTCCCTAAGCCGCAAACTCGAGAGAAGGAAAAGTATACGCGCAGCAATGCTCCTAATAATGTACTGATTCCATCAATGACAGACCTTCTTTAAAACTAGCAGTGCCCGGAAGTCAAACAAAGATCTTCCGGTGGTTGTAAAGGGTCGCAAAGGCAAGGCACCATAAAGGATTTCCGTCGGTCAGAGTTTCGGCCGTTTATGGCTTTTCCGGCTCCGAGACCTGCGAAACCCAGGGAGACAAAGACATCCGGCTGTGCTTCCTTTACGATGCACATCCTGAGATATAACAAACATCAAATCTCTTGTTGGGTAGGTCTGTGTGCAGCGCTCCCGACCCCCTGCACGCGTATCTATGATGCTGTATCTGTTCAATTCAGTCCTAATTTTCGCGCGGTGTTCCTTGCCGCCACTGCAACGCTTCCCCAGCGCGTGCGGCGGCTGCCCGCACTCACCACAGCGCTGCACAGGGCGAGGCTGCGCTGCCCGCACTTAAGACAGTGCTGCACAGGGCAGGGCTGCGCTGCCCGCACTCACCACAGCGCTGCACAGAGCGGGGCTGCGCTGCCCGCATTCACCACAGCGCTGCACAGAGCGGGGCTGCGCTGCCCGCATTCACCACAGTGCTGCACAGGGCGGGGCTGCGCTGCCCGCACTCACCACAGCGCTGCACAGGGCGGCGCTGCGCTGCCCACACTCACCACAGCGCTGCACAGGGCGGGGCTGCGCTGCCCGCACTCACCACAGCGCTGCACAGGGCGGGGCTTCGCTGGCCGCACTCACCACAGCGCTGCACAGGGCGGGGCTCCGCTGCCCGCACTCACCACAGCGCTGCACAGAGCGGGGCTGCGCTGCCCGCACTCACTACTGCGCTGCACAGGGCGGGGCTGCGCTACCCGCACTCACCACAGCGCTGCACAGGGCGGGGCTGCGCTGCCCGCACTCACCACAGCGCTGCACAGAGCGAGGCTGCGCTGTGCTGCCCGCACTCACCACAGCGCTGCACAGAGCGAGGCTGCGCTGCCCGCACTCACCACAGCGCTGCACAGAGCGGGGCTGCGCTGTGCTGCCCGCACTCACCACAGCGCTGCACAGGGCGGGGCTGCGCTGCCCGCACTCACCACAGCGCTGCACAGGACGGGGCTGCGCTGCCCGCACTCACCACAGCGCTGCACAGGGCGAGGCTGCGCTGCCCGCACTCACCAAAGCGCTGCACAGAGCAGGGGCTGCGCTGCCCGCACTCACCACAGCGCTGCACAGGGCGGGGCTGCGCTGCCCGCACTCACCACAGCGCTGCACAGGGCGGGGCTGCGCTGCCCGCACTCACCACAGCGCTGCACAGGGTGGGGCTGCGCTGCCCGCACTCACCACAGCGCTGCACAGGGCGGGGCTCCGCTGCCCGCACTCACCACAGCGCTGCACAGGGCGGGGCTCCGCTGCCCGCACTCACCACAGCGCTGCACAGGGCGGGGCTGCGCTGCCCGCACTCACCACAGCGCTGCACAGAGCGGAGCTGCGCTGCCCGCATTCACCACAGGGCTGCACAGGGCGGGGCTGCGCTGCCCGCAACACGCGTGCTGAATTGCAGCTTTAACGACTCACGGGAAAACTTTCAAAGAAGTTTTTATATTAGATTTTACAAATGCGGTGGAATGTTCAGATTGATATTCCGAATGGGGGAAAAGTTCCTCCAAAAGTGAGCCAGTCTCCTAAAAAATGGAAGTGTAGTAATTGAACGGTATGAAATGCTTGTGAGTTTACATCAATAATGTGTTATGTTTTGTAGTTGTTAAAATTGTATACAGATGGAGTTTTGCATCATGTGAGTGCAAGACTGTTTGGGGGAGTTGGAAATATTGGCTGCACAGAGCACTCATCAATACTGTGTAGCTGCTCTGTGCTGGTATTTTGCCATTAGTAGCTAAAATAATGAGAAACTGTTGACTGGTGAAAGAGTTTAGAAGGGTCTTTTATTGAAATAAACTCCAGATGAATATAAAAAGAAAAAAGTTGAAAAGCATTTTACAAAGTGGTTTGTAAAGAATATATGTGAGTTTGAATGGAAGGTATTAGTCGTTTATAATATTTGGGAGTGCATGTAGCTGCTAATGATGAATTGGATAAGAGGATAAAAACTAGAAGAAAGTACCAAGCATGTCAAAGTTTGTAGGCAGTCATAAGGAAAATATGCCTGATTATAAATGCTAAAAGAGATTACTCTAACGGAATGAGACTGTTTTTTTTGTTTCATTTGTTGAATGTACCGAATTTTCCTTTTTTTTAATTGTATTCTATTCTGTTCCCTTCCCGTGGCACAGTGGTTAAGGCATCGCTCTTCCATGAAGGTGGCGAGGGTTTGAATCCTGGGGCTGCGCGGCGATTTCCCCGTTTGGGGTTTAAGGGAAAACTCAAGCACAATACCCCACTCAACCCAGGTGTTGGAAATGGGTACCAGCTTTACAGGGGAAACCGTCATGGCGTCCTGTATATAGTGTTAGTTATAGAGCGTTTGAAAAACCAATACACAAGATGATATGTATCATGCTGGATAGGAAATAAAGCATCCTTAGATACTGATGTTTGTTTTGTTTATACTGAGCGCCTGTTTGCTTCCAAGGCCTTCAGACGCCGCCTTGAGGGCATCATCGCTTCAGATGGCAGTAATATTGAATGAAATTAAACATTAAACACTTGTTTCCATGTCATCAACCTTTATTCACTTTGGTCAGGAAGTTTGTGAGTTACGCTTGGTGGAAGTTAGATTTATGATTTGTTAATTTTTTTGCCCACCCGGTATGTACGAACAGATGTATGCAAGTGCGGATGTATGCAAGTGCGGATGTCTGCAAGTGCGGATGTCTGCAAGTGCGGATGTCTGCAAGTGCGGATGTCTGCAAGTGCGGATGTCT
>JACJUY010003209.1:1864-19365 GCA_014220935.1 Platorchestia sp. MABIK | reverse complement strand
AGGGGCAGGTGGTGAGGGGCACTGCAGGTGAGAGGCAGGTGGTGAGGGGCACTGCAGATGAGGGGTAGGTGGTGAGAGGCATTGCAGGTGAGGGGCAGGTGGTGAGGGTGGTGCAGGTGAGGGCCAATAATATTCCCCACAAATAATCGTAATAAAATAGTAACTGGCCGTAGAAAACAAATGAAAAGAATTTATAGTTCTGAAATGAAGTTAAATGCGATGGATTTTTACTCTGAGTTTCATACAGGTACATGTCACCCCCTGTGTAGTACATCATGTTTTTTGTGTATTTCTGTTGGTAAATGATGCCAGAGTGTGTGCTGTGTGTTTGTGTAGGCACACGAAGTTGCGTTCAGGAATGGAGTGGGTGTTCAAGTTCGAACTTTCTAAGCCGTAACTTTATCAAGTTATGGGTTTATCTCATTCGAATTAAGGTTACAACTTTAAAGTTGTGGGTTAGTTCCATTTGAAATTAAGATCATAACATTAAAGTTGGGGGTTGCCCCTGCATGGTTAAGTTGATCTCTTGAAAAAATAAATTATCAAGTGTAAAAAATGAAGAACTTTGACACCACCTGCGCTGCTATTCTTGCTTTTATTATAAATCTTTAAATAAATACGAATGTTATACAAGTTTCATTATTATAAACTTGTATGTTGGTAAATTTAATATTAATCAAGGTGCTTGTATTATAATTCTATGTAATAATCAATTCGAATATAAGTAAGTTGCCTGCATTATAAATTTAAATATTAATTGACTTGCTTTTAGTCAAGCTTTTTCCCAAAATACCGTAGAAGTTCCGTTTTAAGAAATACAAAAAATTCCGTTTGACCCCAAAAGAAGATTTTACTACCGTTTTACCCCCAAGAAAAATGTCACTATCGATTTACCCCATAAGAAAATTTCACTACCGTTTTACCATAAAAGAAAATTTCACTACCGTTTTACCCTAAAGGAAAATTTCACTACCGTTAATTTTACCCCAAAAGAAAACTTCACTATCGTTTTGCCCCATAAGAAAATTTCAGTAAAGTTTTACTCAGCCCCCAAAAAAATTCACTACCATTTTACCCATACAGATGCAGCAGACGATTCTCCGTCTTCGTCTTCCTCGTCGTCGAGGCAGTCAATAAGGGCGCCCTTAGCCCATTGTCTCCCCTTGAGCGCGTCAAGGACTTTGCTGAAGCCGGTCCTCTTGAATCTAAGGGCGCTTTATGCCACCTTGAAAGCGCTAAGGACTCGACTGGAACCAATGCCCTTGAATCTAGGGGCGCGTCAAAAGATGGCGTTCTACCCTTGGCAGGCCTTAGTAAGGACATCTGTGATAAATTTGGCGCCTTCGTCAAGGCGCTGTGTGAGGTGCGGCTGACGCACGTCGCTGAGGGAGACCTTAGGACCAAGGATGCCATCGTTAGGTCTTGGGACTTTGTCCTTGGGACTTAGAACTTTGCACTGGAACCTTTGAACTTTGCCCTTAAACCTTGAAACTTTACCATTAAAATTCAATCTGATCGATTTAACCTTTTAACGCCCGCCTTTTTGCTTTTATCTAGAAAAATCATTTTGTGGCTTCAATAAACTAATAGGGTATCGCATCCCCAATCAGTATTTTCACATGATTTATTTTTGTCCTGGAAAATATTGAAAGAGGACAAATTTGTCCCCAGGAGCATGGTGTAAATTATTCCAAACAGGACTTTTTTCCCTCTTGGACATACCAAATGAAAAGAGGGCATACTTTATTCACTTTATCCATTATTTGTATGTAGTTTGTAGCACATTGAGGATTGAGAGGCCTGGAGGGCCTAACAGTGTGTAAAATCGTTACAAGTTCTCTCCAATCTAATCCCTCGTGAAGTAATTCTCACACTTGTCTTCAGCGTACGAATGTAATTATGTGATACCCCACTTACCAGCACTTACTCCCACTTCCTCTAACCCTCCTCTCACACTTACTAACCCCTCTATTTGTGGTCACCGTGGCCGAGTGGTTTAGAGCGCGTCCTTCACGAGGAGGTGTCGGCAGTTCGAATCCCGGCGCGACGCGTGGTGATTTTTCCCCGTTTGGTAAAGGGAGAACTCAAGCGCAATTCCCCACTGTGCCCAGGTTTCGGAAATGGGAACCGGGGGATAACCGACATTGTGTCCTGGTGTTAGGTATAAGGTATTCATTTGAAAAACCAGTGTACAAGATGCTATTATTATATGTCAAGCTTGATTGCTTATAGTAAAAGATCCTTCCTTCTACCCCGACTTACTCCACCCTCCCCCTCAGGCGCGCAGTACTGGGAGGGGCTGGGCCCTTCTGGAGGTGTTCCGATGCCTCGACTGCCCCTCGGAGGGCGTCGTGCCCCTCGCAGTTCCTGGTGGTGTGCTGGTGTTTGTGGTACCTTGCTGCTATTAGTGTGGTTAGTACTCAATGCAGGTACTTGTGTACGTGAAAAAAGTGAATCTCTTAAAAGTTGGTTGAAAATTTCAACATGCTGTTAATTTTGCTTTGAAATTCCTAATTAAAAGAGATAACATATCTAATTGGTGGAAAAATGGAATAGGCATTCTAAAATGGTTGAATCAACTTGAAACGAATGTTATTATCTATGATAGATCTTGGTTAACTGTTTCTAGTTTCTTACAGGGAGCACAAGTCCTATGATAATTTGAAAATTTCTTTTTGCGCAGCGTAATTTGTGCTGTAGTAATAATAATAGATATTTGTACTATAGTGGTAATTATAGTTTTTGAGTATTGGGAATTTTGTACTAGTATGAATTAGTGTGAGCGTAGCGTACAATTTGAATATCACGGATTGCATTAGGATGGAAAGTCTGTGTATTCCTTGTTATCTGCTTCATGTAAATATCAGAAGGTAGATTTAGCTTTCTTCAATAATTGTTAAATAGTATAATTATCTTTAATAATTCTAGTTATTGGGTAATTTGTAGATTGCTCCAAACTGTCTATTTGCGGTTTTATATCAAAAAGGTAAGCCTGTTTTCGTTGATACTAAATTGTTTTCGACAAACCATGTTTGCATGGGATTATATTAAAATGTTGACCTAGCATTCACGGAGATACTTGTTTTAGACAAACTTTTTTCTGGATATAATGTCAAAAGGGTAGGACTATCTTAAATTGATGTTTTTTCAACAGACAATATTTTCTGGAAATAATGACAAAAAGGTAGGCCTAGCTTTTATAGTGACATAAATTAAGTTGTTGCTTTGCTCCCCTCATTCGGATACAGCAATTGTAATGTGAGGTCCCGAGCTGAGAGTAGGTAGACATTTTTTTGTTGAAGTAAAATTTTTTTCGTTTTCTTAGGAGCCTATTTTTTCGGTTGGCTGCTGTCATGTTATTCAGCACCTACTTCTTCCTCCTTCAACTTTTATCTTGTTTCATAAACTTCATTCTCAACTTACTATTTCTGTGCACCTTGAGCATAGATAATGCGTTTCCTCAACTCCATACTAAATGGTCCGTTCTTCCTTCCTCTCTTTGGGACGTCTCTGTTGCGGTTAGGGAGGCCTAAACTAACATCTAATCTTTATGTTATTACGTATAATTTTTTGTGGTTCATCACAGTAGCATTGATCAATAGATCCAGAACCTACTTATAGATCAATATCGGGAAGGATATTTCTGAAAGCCTCAAGAACTAGGAATAATATTGACAAATTTTGCTTAACACTTTGACTCCGAAGAGGTACACATGTGTACCACTAGGTAAATTGTTCATTTACGTACCGGAATATACAAATAACATTTCAACTATTTTGGTCCCTTTTCCAAAATAAATTTCAGAGTAAAATTTAACATATTATGATTTAATTGTATTCTTTATACATTTTAAAAAGGTTAAAAATATATTAGAGCAGAGAAGCTGGTTTTTAAAAACGACTTCTTTTAGCCTAACCAAACTGACCGTATCAACAATTGTAGTCAATGGGTTAAAAGGTTGTTAAGGATTCCAAAAAAATCTTCCCATTTACTTGAGAGTTTTTTATACAGACCATACAACTAAGAATGCGGCTCATACAGCTACACTAGAGCAGGAAATAAACCATGCTATTAAATACAGCAAACGAGTTATAACAAATTCCCTTCACAAGGTAACGGTAACCAAAATGTCACATATTCCAAATAAAAAAACAACAAAGAAACTAACTAATTTCATTTTGAAACCAGATTTGAAATTGAAGCAAATTTCGGTCCCAAGCTAAAGGTTAGGAAGGCTTTCTTTTTGTTAAAATAGAACTGGTTTTTGTTTTGTTATGGATCATCTTTTTTTCGGTTCACTGCTGTCCTGTTTCTCAGCACCTACTACTTTTTTCTTAAACTTTTTTTTGTTTCATGATCTTCTTTCTTAGCTCACTGTTTCTATGCACTTTGTGCATAGATTCCGCGTTCCCTCAACTCCATACTAAATGGTGCCATCATCCTTCCTCTCTTGGAACATCTCTGTCGTGGTAAAGGGAGGCTAAAACTTTCTTATATAATAATAATAATATAAATAATAATAGTAATAAAACAAATTTCATTCTGATTAAGCCAATAAAGAAACTTCAGGGTGCAACATTGACATACATACTCGTCTAGTGGGTTGCATCAAAGTAAAGAATATTACATTTGAGGAAATTAAAAATTGCCACAACGGAAGAAGAAACATTTGTCGCACCTGAACAAAAATACGTATTATTTTTACGTAAATACTTGTCAGTCAAAGAGCAATAAAAATTTCAGAAAACCACAAATTCCAGAAAAAAACCTAATCAATTCCTAAATTTACAGATAGGATGATAAAAAATTCTTAAATCCAGAAGGTCTTATAAAAAGTGAAATCCAACCCAAATTACCGACACACGTGCAGGCAGCATGAGCGCATCGACGACGTCGACGGCGGCGCATCGTGTCGACCCTGCCTCCCCCGGGGGCAGCTCAGGCCGGGCCAGGCAGCACTGACTAGGTACTGGGACTGCGGGCAGTCCAATCGTGCTGGTCAGCCGCCCGCAGTACCTGTCAGCCCTCTCAGCCAACTCCAGCCGCTCGCACAGCCACACCACGCTCCACCGCCTGCTTGGGCTGCTGGCTGACCGGTGCGCGTGTGACTGGCGTAGTCTAGAGAGTGCCTCAGCCATGTGGCTGGCGTAGTGTAGGGAGCTCCTCAGCCATGGCGGGGTGTGCGCCTTCTGGCTAGCGTAGTGAAGGGTGCGCCATACGGCTTTAATTGTTTTTCAGTGTTGCATTATTGTTATCAGCCATGTGGTTTTGACGCAAAGCCATGTAGCTTTAAAGATCGGATGAGTCGCGTTTTTCCTCAGCCATTTTTTACATACCTTTTGCGATTCAAAAAAGTATTTATGCCATTCTATATGCTGATTATAAGGTAGGCTATGATTTTAAACCGGTTTTCCACAATCCTTAACTAGACGATACCTTTGTTCTATTTAGCCATCCATCTCATGTTGAGCAGTTCTTGAACAATCTGTATCATAAGCCTCAGTCGATTAAATTTACCGTAGAAGTGGAGAAAAATAACTCCCTGGCCTTTCTTGACTGTCTAGTGACGAGGGACGGAGATCGCTTTCAGACGTCAGTATACCGTAAACCAACTTTCACAGGATTAAGCTCCAGTTTCTTTAGTTTTTTGTTCAACGAGTTTCAAAATTAATTGTGTTCAACTCTAATCAATAGGGGTTACAAAATATGTTCAATCTTCACAAATGTTCATTGAGAATTTGAAATTTTACACACATTTTACAGCTTACGGTTTTCCTTTGGGTGTCATCAATTTGTAAATTAATAATTTTCTGTTTAAGCAATACGCTTCGCAAACTATTGGAGAAAACAATAAAGACAATCTATACTGCTCGTTCCCGTATTTTGGAGCGCCCTCTGAGAAATTGTCACTCGAGGTAAAATTATTGTGTGTAAAATACTTGAAAACCTTCACTTATGCGTAGCTCTAGTTAATAATTTTAAGGTGGCTTTTTTTTCCGATACGAGGACATGCTTCCGATGGAGATGCGGGCCTCTCTGATTTATTCTTACAGTTGTGTGCAGTGCACATCATTGTACGTCTGTATGACGTCACGGAATTTTTAAATTAGAGTGCCCGAACATCGCGGTAGAAGCTTCCGCACTGGGAACCACTTAGCACACCCCTCTCACTCCGCAATACGCAATCACGCAGAACAATGCAACAGAACGACATCCTCCAGCGACTTCAAAATCTTAGATTCGGCTTCAACTTCGTCTGACCTTAGAATTTTAGAGTCGTTACATATTTATCAATGAAAACCGGTCCTCAACAATACCGATAGTTCATATCCATTGCAAATAGTGACTAAATAGCCATTTTGTCCATTTATTTTTTGTAATATGTTTTTATTTTTGTTTTCGTGATCTCTTTTAAATGACTGTCTAGAACATTTTGTTTCTTCTTTTATTACAGACAAAATTATTTGTATTTTTAAACTGATGATGGAGCTGGACTACGAAACGTTTTCCAATCAAATATTAAGTTCATTGGAATTTTCCTTGTTTTTATATTTCTATGGTAGGCTTTTGTTAGGCATATCATGCAATGACAACTATTGTATCAATGGAAGATGTGAGGTTCCGAGCTAAGAGTTAGGAAGGCCTTCCTTTAGTTGAAATAGAATAGGTTTTGTGTTTTGTTACAGATCATCTTATTTCGGTTGACTGCTTTGCGGTCTTCTCCAACTTCAATCTTGTTACATGAACTTGCTTCCTAACTTTTGTGGGGATCTCGTGCATAGATTCCTCGGTCCCTTGACCAACTTTTGTCTTGTTGCATGAACTTGTTTCCTAACATCTGTGGTTTCCCCTGTCTCTTGACTATCTTATCTTGTTTCTTAAACTTGCTTCCTAACTTGCTGCTTCTACGCGCTGGGAATCTTGTGTGGGAACACACTTTGTCCGTAAGTTCCCTATTCTCTTGTCGCCATGCTGAACGGTGCGTCCTCCTTTCTTTGGGCATAGAGGCGGAACCAAACACATATCTTTGGTCATAGAGGCTGAAGTTTTCCGATCTAATCCAGTGTAGGCATGCTTATTGAACGGTTTTATTTCTGCACAACTTTCATTAGTTTTAGAGAATCTGTTAAGTATAATCTAAATAATTTTTAATTCGGATGATTAATTTTTTATGCCCCTTGACTTGTATTTTTTTCTCCGTCTTTTCTTAGTTCTCCGCCTTTTCAAAGTACCCTTTTTCTTAGTGTTCCCATTACGTTTTAAAGTTTGCCAAACTCGTCTTTTTAGCCCTCAAATTATATTTTCAGTCCTCGAACTCTTTTTTTTAGTTACCTAACTCTTTTTGTGCTTCAAACTCTTGTTTTAGCGTCTAAATTATTTTTTAAAGTCAAAGTTTATTTTTTTTTAGTATCTAAACTTTTACGCTCTAAATTTATTTTATGTTCTCCAAACTCTTCATTATTAGTCCATAAAATCTTATATTAATTCCCAAAGTAGTTTTCGGCACGTTTTTTAGCTGTAAGCCCAGCGATTTTTCAGTTGTGGACAGATTGTTCTAAAATTTCCCTGGTATAAGGAATTGTTGAAAAGAACGTATTTTGCTTGTGTAACTTTTCCGATTTTGTCCTTAGTTTTTGAGAGAATGGAAACTGTTTCAGAAAAATTTTCTTGAGAATTTCAAAAAAATAGAAGTCAACGAGATTTATGCTAGAACACAACCAGAGACAGTTTTTTAATCGTTGTAACATTTTTAACAAAGTAATGCTTCAATTTTTCTAACTTTCCTTTACGTTATTTTTTATATGTGATTTTTGATCAGTGGTTGATCACCTTAAACGTTTGCCTTAGTTCCTATAATTCTTTTCTTTAGTCCTCAAACTTTTTTTAGATCCCCCTCAATAATTCAGACTCTGCCTCAATTTTAGAATCCCCATATTCCCAACAACTCTCCTCTTTTTCCCTCTCCCTCACATTCTGCTCCCCTTTACAGATGTTCTTCCCTACACGCCGCCCCTAGCGCCGCCCACACGCAGTGGGTGGTGATAGAGAGAGACAAACAAGACGATATGGGCACCCTCGCCTTTTTGGACCTCGTCAGGGCGGTGGAGAGCTTCGTGGCGGCCGGCAGGGGTGGAGAGGCCGGCTGAGGTCAGACCTAACCTTATCAACGTCCACAACTCCAGTTTGCCCCAGAGTCCAAACGTTTACTCCAATTTACCCCAAAATCAAATCGATCACGGCTTGCAAATCGGCTCCAATTTACTCCAAGCGGGAACTCCAATTTGCCCCAAAATCCCTGCCTGCCTTTAGGGCAAAAGCCTTCGTCTAGCCCAGATATGCAGCCCAGCCAGCAGAGCATGGCTAATTTGAGTCTAAATTGCCTGTCGGGAGTAGGACAAGCTATAAATGGGCTTTCCTTCCCCATGGGACAAAAAACAGGGTTGGGGAGGGACAGTGTCCCCACACCCTCCTCCCTAACCTCTTTGAGCTCCCAAGAAAAAAACTCTAGCATTAGCGTAAGCGTCTCTACAAACGACGGCTACAGCTCAGGTAGCGGGCATCCCTCTGAATCGTGTCCACAGAGCGGTATTGTCGTAAAATTGCGTGGGAACGGGAAAGACAATGGGAATTTTGGAGGCACCAACGGGAAAGATACCTTGAGTTTCGGAGGGCCTTGCGGGAATGCCGCTGACTCCAGAGGCAACAGCGGGAGCGCCAATGAGCTAACGTCAGCAAGGCTGGCACAGCTACACCATCAGCGGGAGCACTGGAGGTGGAGTACCATTTGCTGTCCCACAACCACGCAAAGCTCACGAAACTTTTGAAGGACACCGACGCATGAAAGCCTTGGGCTCAGGGGCAGTGAGATTGAACCCCACGTCCATCGTGGGTGAGGTTACGGGGCCTGCTGGTGAGGGGGATGCTGGGACGATGCTGGACCCCTAAGGGCGCGCTGGCTCTTTAGAGGATTTTAAAGGTAACAAAGGGCGCGACGGTCCCACAGAGGACCCCCAAAGGGCTTGAGGACCCCTCCAAAGGGCGCGAGAATCCCAAAGGGCGCGCGGTGCCTGACGGCGGCGCAGACGAGGAGAACATATAGTGCGAGTCCCTGGTCCGCCAGCACCTGACGGCGCGCTGCACGAAATTCTTCCTAGAACTAACAAAGACCTGTAGCAAGGCGACCCTCCTACAGGAGGAGACCAAGGCCACCGTGTGCCGGGCCCTGGAAGCTACCTTGAAAACGAGCAGGAACAGGTGTGGGGCAAGTGCACTAAGTTGTCGGAGGAACTTGAGACGACTTGCCTCAACTACGAGCAGCAGATGGCGGACCACCTGGCGGGGCTCAGTGAGCGCATCGCTGAGCAGGAGGACCTCAAAGCCTTCCCGAGGCCGCACAAGAACAAGTGAAGTCTGTCCTTAGGGTAGAAGAAAACAAGAAAAATTGAATTTTGTCCTTATGACGCTGAGGAAGAAGTAAAATTTGTCCTAGGACACAGAAGAACAAGTCCTTATGTCACAGAAAAAAGATGGGAATTTTATCCTGATGAAGCAGAAGAAAGAAATGAATTTCGTCTTTATGGAAAAGAAGTGGTGAAATTTATCCTTATGACACAGAAGAAGTCAATTTTGTCCATATGACAGAAGAAGTGGAGGCTTTCCCGAGGACGTAGAAAAAGCTGTGAAACTCGTTGTTATGGCAGAAGAAGAAGGAAATTTCGATTTTATGACAGGAAACGGTAAATTTTGCCAGAAAAAAGTAAATTTGGTCTTTATGATAGACAAGAAAGTAAATTATGTTTTATAGGTGAAAAAGAAAGAAAATTTTGTCAGAAAAAAGTAAATTTTGTCTTTATGACAGAGAAGAAGGAAATTTTATTCAGATGCGAGTTGGTCTTCACGTTGAGTTCATTTTGTGTTAGTATTTACAACATTCGATCTCCATATTTTGCGTGCATCTTCTAAGCAATAAGTCCTGATTAATACTTTGACACCACCCTCAGGGGGATGCAACTATTGTATCTAAAGGAATTAATGCTCCTAGGGGGAAAATGTGAAGGCCCAAGCTGGGAGTTAGGTAGGCCTTTTTTTGTTGAAACAAAATGTTTGTTTAGGGCCACCTTTTTTCGGTTTACTGCTGTCCTTTTTTTTCAGCACCTACTAATTTCTTCGTCGCCTTTTATCTTGTTTCATGAACTTCTTTCTCAACTTACTGTTTCTGTGCACCTTGTGCATAGATTCGGCATTCCTTTTTCTCCATCCTCAACGATGCCTTTCTTTCGTTGAAACGTTCTTTTTTAGATGTTAGGGAGGCTTAAACTAACATATAATCTTATCTAATGTAACACTTTGACTGTGACGTGCCCCGCCGGTAGTCACGTAGGGGAATTTTACAAAAGCTGCTGACCCACCAGTAGTCACACACTCCATTTTCAAGAATGCTGAATCAAAGCTAAATGCTGACACGGTCCAGTTCATGTTTACTATTTTCAACATTGCTTACAACAGTTGACCTTAAACTTGAGTTGCAAATTGAACTTCAGTTTTACTAATTACGAGCGAGTTGTTGATTGACGTTACCTAATGAAAAATTAGTCCGTTAATGAAACGACTTTTGTTTCAAGATTTAGAAAGAATAAACAGGGAATTATTGTCTATATAGACAGTATATATACAATATATTGTCTATATGTATACCCCGTTGTACAACTCATACAGTGTCGCCTCATTTCGAGCAGTAAAAAATTTACGTTCTGCTTTGTGCCGAGCCACGTCGGAGTGTCGGGAAACGAGGCAGCCGATCTTGCAGCTCGAGAGGCTCTCCACCTGCAAATAAATCCAGTTCGCCTTCCTCGGACAGACCATAAGTGGTAGGTACTACAAGAAGAGAATACGAGAACACTGGCAGGCTGAGTGGTCGGCACTTGCCAACAACAAGCTAACGGCAATAAAACCAGATGTCCGTCCGCTCCCGCTATCCAAGCAGAGGGAACGACTCTGGGAAGTGGTTCTCGCTAGGCTCCGAATAGGCCATACGCGCCTCACGCACCACCACTTGCTGGTGGGCCGACCGCAACCGTACTGCGAAAACTGTACAGTGTCGTTAACAATCCGACACATCCTTCTCGAATGTCCCGACTACGGACAAGAGCGTCAAGCTCACCTCGGCGGTGAGCCGAACCTCCCTGAACTACTGACTGGCCCCGCCATCTGCGGGCCACACCCCCCTCTGAAACTTTTCTTGTTCGAAATTCGTCTGCTTCATGAAATCTGACTCACCAACTGAAAATGAGTGACCTCTATAGAGGAAATCTACTCCGCCTCATATGAGGCGCAAGCCATCGCCAGCGGGGATGCCTGCGACTAGAAACACCTTCGCTCCTCCGTCAGACCAAAGCTGACACACCACGGCACTATAACAGGGTTGGGATGATCCTCACTCCCCGCAAATTCCCAATATAAAACCTAAATGTAGCAACGCTATCAAATTACGCTGTGATTTCGTCAGAGTATCGAAAACTGCGGGAAAACCCAAAATAATAATAATGATAATGTCTATATAGGATGAGAGATCCATGAGACGTTTTTATCTTGCACATGGATTGTAATACATTGGTTTGTCTATGTGACCTATCATTTTATACTGTATATATTTCTATGTCATGATGTTCGCTCATGTATATCCAGTGGATGAAATTGTGCTTCAAAGATACCCTCAGGGGATACAGCCATTGTGTCAAGCGCTCCCAGGGGGAAGGTGCGAGGTCCCGAGCTTAGGGTTAGTCATGCCATCCTTAAACTGAAATAGAATAGGTTTTTGGTTTTGTTACGGACCATCTTTTAACGGTTGACTGCTTTGTTGTTTTTCAGCACCTATTGCTTCTTTCACTTTTATCTTGTTTCATGAGCTTCTTTCTCAACTTACTGTACCAAATGCACCTTGTGCATAGATTCCGCGTTTCCCCATTCTAAATGGTGCCCTCCGCCCTTTGGAACACCCTTATGGGGTTAGGGAGGCTTAAACTAACTTATTCAACCTAATTTGTCTAAAATGCAGTCCCCTCCTCCCTCTCTTCTCAAACGTATGTAGTCTAATTTTTTAACCCTATGTAGATCCACATGCGGTTTCAAAATACGTTCAATACTAGAGTCAATGTGTTGGGCTTCGTAATTTTTGTGTGTAAATTAGATCAGAATTTTTTGCACTATTTATTAACACGTTGACTCCGATTGTGCGGTTGCTACGGTCAGTTTGGTTAGATTAGTAGAAATCGTATTGGAAATCTGGCTTTTCTGTTCTAATACATTTTTAATCTTTTTAAAAAGTGTAAAGAATACAATTGAATCATACTATGTTACCTTATACTCTAAAATTTATTTCGTAAAATGTAGCAAAATAGTTGAAATATTATTTGCATATTCTGGCATGTAAATGAGCAATTTACCCGGTGGTACACATATGTACCACTTCGGAGTGAACATGTTAAACCAATGTGAGATTTCGTTATTTCCGAATGTAAATTCCCTCGAAAATTTTCTGCAATATAAAACCAATGAGTAAGGTTTCGTAATTTTCGTATGTAAATTACGTTGAAAGTTTTTTTCAATCTGAAGCCCCCCTCAGGGGGATACAACTATTGTATCTATGGGAATTAGCGCAACCAGGGGGACAATGTGAGGGCCCGAGCTAAAGGTTATGTAGGCTTTATTTTTGTTAAAATAATATAGGTTTTTGTTTTGTTAAGGACCAACTTTTTTTCGGTTCACTGCTGTCCTGTTTTTTCAACACCTACTACTTTCTTCTTCAACTTTGAACTTGTTTTATGAACTTCTTTCTCGTCTTACTGTTTCTATGCCCTTTCTGCTTAGATACCACGTTTCCTTAACTCCATACTAAATGGTGCCTTCTTCCTTCCTCTCTTTGGATCTCATTTGTTGAGGATAGGGAGGCTTAAACTAATTAATAATCTAATCAGTATGAATCGAATAAGTAAAGTCTGCAAAATTTGGTGTGTATGAATGAAAGTTTTCGTTTGCCATGTTTAGCTAGTGTAAATGGCTTAGCATATTTGTCTTTAAAAATGAAATTATTTTTTGCCATTTACCGCGAACATGTAGTGAATCAAAATTTTGTTGGTAAACTGCGTCGAAGGTTTTCTTTGTTGCCGTCAGTGTTCGGATGTGTTGAAATGCCGTGACGTCATGAGCTCTCCGCCAATCTGGAGCAACATTTTTCGTGACGTCATGAGCTCTCGACCAATCACACGGTAGAAGAAACAAGGTAGCGTCAAAATTTTCTTTTTCGTCGACCGTGTCACAATGGTGACGTCATGGCAACCAACCAATAGCAGCGGTCAGATTGCATCTGGCAACACGGCTAGCCCCAAACCCGGCACCACTTTTGGCCTAACAACGTGTCGCAATGGAGACGTTTTAAAGTTTGTTTGAAATGAAGCCTTCCAATTGCCTTGCCGAACAAAGTGTATTTTTCCCCAATGACTTTACCTTGTTGTTTCTACCATGGCCAATCAGAAGCAACCTGTGGTATGGCGTCCGTAGATACTTTTCTTGCCGTTGTGGTACGCTCACAAAATTCTACGGGACAGACCGCGTCCAAGTTAGACTTAAAATATTTTCTTTCTATTTGTTGACACATTTACTATTTTATTCTTGGAGAGTGGACTGGCCAACGAGAGTTGGCTTTTATTGTAAAATAGTAGCATTCTGTTATTGTTAGTTATTGCTATTAGTTATTGATAATTATTGCAGTGAGTAATTGGTAATTATCGTTATTATTTACTGTTGATCAATGCTGTTAGTTACAGATAATTAATACTGTTAATTGTCGCCATTTTTTACTGTTAATTATAGCCTATATAAGTGAACACGATGGAGCGGACCGCGTGTTTTGTAAAACCAGCAGTTTTTGTGGATTTGAACCCCTTCTTGCGATGTTCGAATCTGTGGTGGACTGGTGAGTTACAATGTTTTTTGGTAAGATTTGCATCGAACTTCAATTATTTGTTCGGAACTAATGTGTTCAAAAAATGAACCGCAACGTCAACACTTTGACTGCTACGTGACCCACCGGTGGTGCACGGATGGAGTTTTTGTAAAGCTGCTAACCGACCAGTAGTCACAAACTCAATTTTTATGAATACTCAATCAAAGCTCAATTAAGGCACGATCCAGCCCATGTTTGCTATTTTCAACGTGACTTACTGCAATTGAGTTTAAATTTGAGTTGAACTTCAGTTTTGCCTGCCGCAGTCAAAGTGTTGGCGGAAACATTTGAAGTTATGATGAACAGAGAGGGGTTTTAACTTATTTTAGCATTGGTTTCGATAAAATTCACTGTACATATACATGTGCCTCATGTGTGGACATCTTATATAGAATGGAGAATGCACAGAATTTCGATAATTATTCGCATGAAATGACGTTTGATAATTTTCCCGAATATTTATTTTCATTAGTATTCATTTATTTCTGCTAAAATATCAAACATGGCCATGAAATGTCCCGTACTGCAGTAACCTTATATTCTAAATCATAATTCAATGAAAAAAAATCAAACCTACAGGAACTGTAGAATTAGGTATCATTGAAATGATGTAACATTGAAACGAATGATAATTGCAGCATATCATTCCCAAAGGCAGACACGAATATCCGAATTGGAATTAGCGATCCGAGAGGGAATATGCGAGGTCCCAGCGAGCTGAGAGTTAGGCAGGTCTTCCTATAGTTAAAGCCGTAATTCAGTGCGCGTGTTGCGGGCAGCTCAGCCCCGCCCTGTGCAGCGCTGTGGTGAGTGCGGGCAGCGCAGCCCCGCCCTGTGCAGCGCTGTGGTGAGTGCGGGCGGCGCAGCCCCGCCCTGTGCAGCGCTGTGGTGAGTGCTGGCAGCGCAGCCCCGCCCCGCCCTGTGCAGCGCTGTGGTGAGTACGGGCAGCGCAGCCCCGCCCTGTGCAGCGCTGTGGTGAGTGCGGGCAGCGCAGCCCCGCCCTGTGCAGCGCTGTGGTGAGCGCGGGCAGCGCAGCCCCACCCTGTGCAGCGCTGTGGTGAGCGCGGGCAGCGCAGCTCCGCCCTGTGCAGCGCTGTGGTGAGCGCGGGCAGCCGCCGCACGCCCTAGGAGAGCGTTGCAGTGGCGGCAAGGAGCACCGCGCGAAAGATTAGATTAGATTATTAGTTAGTTTAAGCCTCCCTATCCGCTACAAAGGCGATCCAAAGAGAGGAAGGAGGAAGGCACCATATAGCATGGAGTTTAGGGAACGTGGAATCTATGCAGAAAGGGCATTGAAACAGTAAGACGAGAAAGAAGTTTATGAAACAAGATCAAAGTTGAAGAAGAAAGTAGTAGGTGTTGAAAAAACAGGACAGCAGTGAACCGAAAAAAGATGGTCCGTAACAGAACAAAAACTTATTTTATTTCAACAAAAAGGAAGCCTACCTAACCCTTAACTCGGGCCCTCACATAGTCCCCCTGGGAGCGCTAATTCCCATAGATACAACAGTTGTATCCCCCTGAGGGGGCACCGCGCGAAAATAAGGACTGAATTGGACAGACACAGTATCATAGATACGCGTCCAGGGGGTCGGGAGCGCTGCACGCAGACCTACCCAACCTGAGATTTGATGCTGTAAAAGGACTGCGTGACTGCAGAAGTTGTGAGAGGACGGGGCACTGGCATTTGAGCATCATCTCACTATTTTTGGCCCCACAACGAGTGAGCAATAAAACTTGCTTCAGAAAGTAATGGTTTATTGTGGAACACGTGGTCCGTAATGCAAAAAAATTGACAGGGTTTGGAATCAATGACCTCAGATCAGCAGAAGCCACTATAAATAACGCAAATAAAACAAGAAAATTCAAATGAAAATGCAGGAAAAAGAAAATAAACCATTTCAGTCCGTTTAGACTGTTGAAAATTAAACTCTAACGTAATATAAAAAAGAGAGAGCAAATATACTGTGAATTAACTCATGATAATCAAGGTAGAAGCATTGACGAAAAATGTTTTGAAAAAACTGAAAATGACGATGAAATAAATCTGAGTGAAATTAAACTCAAACGAAATCATTGGGTAACAAATTTCTATGATAAAAGGCTTGAAGTGATGCAAAATTGGCCAAAAAAACAACTCAATCATCAAACGAGAAAGGAAAAAACCAACGTACCGGAAGAAAATGCCATACCCAACATTATATAGATTTAGCTTAGAGGAATATAATACATAAAAGCAAATCAGAACTGAACAATGAAGCAACACTCACCAGATCAACACTCGGTTGAATCATGTGCAAGAATAGCTCTGCCACGAAATACCCCTAAAGTTTTACTGAAAACCTAAGTGACTAAAAGTGGTAAAAAACCAGTGCATTGAAAAATTATTCAATTACACAAGCACAGCTAAATCAAGAAACAAAATCTGATAATGAACACTTGAAGAACACGCATCTAAAAACTACCATTACTTATCTACCCAACATTACATAAATCATTTGAAGGACAGCAGCAAACACATTCCACTGAGACTCCTGCAGCTGACCGTGGCCTGCACACACTGTCACATTTGGGGCCACGCCAACAAAGGGAACCCACAACATCCTCCTGCAGCGAGCGTTGCTGTGGCGGGCAGCCACGGCTGTAATACAGGAGCGCATTCCCACCTCGAGGGCCACAAGATGCCACCATCACCACATCTCCTCTTCCTTGAGTTCCACTCTCTTCGTTACTTAGAAGCCTGCGCTTCATTTCTTAAAGCTCTGAATGTTGTGTTTCGAATGCGTTCAGCGTTCCTGTATTTGATGTTATTGTACACCACCGGACAGATGGCAGACGTACCAGAATGTGCGTTGCGTTTACTTTGAAGGGAAGAGTTCCGTTCACGGCGCTTTCTTTCATTGCGATGTCAATACTCAGCCATCCTTCACAGCCCCGAGCAGCGCCAAGTTCCCATAGAGATGTGAGAGGACAATCCCATTGGGTGACCCCAGCGAACAATGAAACTTTCATTCGCCAATACGCTTCCCTTACTTTGTCCAGCTCTCTATACCGGATGTTTGGAGCGTCCCTTTGAACTTACACTTCTAAATATACACAAGAACCAGTACGCAATGGAACACAGGAAACAAATATGATCAACAACTACGAGCAATGCCAGCCTTCCCCTGCATTGGCACCGTGCACGGCTCGGGCCTCACGCAACTCAGCAACAAGGCCACGCGCTGCACCGCGATGTGCAACAAAACTAAGGCCACAAATGTGTACAGCGACTTTCCTCACAGGCTGTCTCTATGCTACCGCACTGCTGCAACACGGGCAAACTGTTCCGAGATTTGTTTACAAGGAGCGCTACAAGATGTGAGGCGAGTTTACTAGGAGCGCTACAAGATGTGAGGCGAGTTTACTAGGAGCGCTACAAGATGTGAGGCGTGTTTGCAAGGAGCGCTACAAGATGTGAGGCGAGTTTACTAGGAGCGCTACAAGATGTGAGGCGAG